>BQKN01000914.1:115297-126036 GCA_022839385.1 Asparagus kiusianus | reverse complement strand
AGCTTTGTGTAGGTGTTCATGTGATCTCTAATTGAGGTTCCCTTCTTTAACTGGAAACGATAAAATCTCCTCTTCAAATACAAGCGGTTCTCAACACTCTTTGTCAGATACTTGCTTTCGAGAATCTCCCAAATCTTCTTTACAGAAGTCTCATTCATCACATCATATTTTAAATCTTAAGTCAAACAAGATCTAATCACACCACACGCCGTTCGATTCATCTTCTTCCAAACTTTCTCTTCAATCTCATCTGGCTTGCCATCTAACTCCAAGGTATCCTCCAAATTCTGCGCGTTCAGCGCATCCAAAACCTCGCATCTCCATAATCCAAAATTGTTTGTGCCATTAAATTTCTCCACATCTATCTTCATAGAGTGGATATTCAAACTCTGAATGGTCTTCGCGCCAGAAGCACCACCCTCGACACCCGAAGCACCTTCTTTCGCCGACATCTTTCTCAATGCACCAACGAACGAAGAATAGATCCAGATCTGAAAAGATAGAGTCTTTACCAAAAGATCCTATATTTATCACTAAACAAAACCCTAGACGAGCCTCCAAATTGATCTACTCCTCCAATCAAAACAAAACCCTAGATCTGGAACCTGTGCTCTAATATCACTTGTTGCGCACAGTGGAAATTTCGGCAGCACTTCGGTAGCACAATAAGAGAGTCAGGTCACAATAAGAATTCTCGTCTCACCAAGGAAATAAGAATTTGAAGCCTAATATCCCATCAAGTGGGGTATTAGCTCTTCCTCTCTTCAGCTCTAGGACTGCGCGTCGAGGGAACCTAAAAGCTATTACAAACCACGTAAAATTGGTTGTCTCGCTTTTGTGTGATTTGTAATAACTTTTTAGGTTCCCTCGATGCGCAGTCTTAGAGCTGACGAGAGGAAGAGCTAATACCCCATTTTGATGGGATATTAGGCTTCAGATTTTTGTTTTCTTGGTGAGACAGGAATTCTTATTGCGACCTGACTCTCTTATTGTGCTGCTAAAGTGCTGCCGAAATTTCCGCTGCGCGCAACACATTCGCCACACATACCATTAGCCACCGATAATTCAGCTTAGAGAAGTTAAAATGTTATTAATTGGTGGAATTAATAGTACACAGAGAGCCATTTTCTTTCTTTTTTTTGGGGGGTACGTAGTCAGGTAATGTTGATATAAAATGACAATTATAGTATCTTTTGACTATTGTTGATATCTAACTTGTGAATATTATTGTTTTCGATTGATAATGCATTTCGATACTGCTTCTAGTCAAGTTTATTTGATGTTTTACGGATTTCTATGTAAGTGTATTTTGACTTAAAACTTTACTAAACTTTATTCGCATGTGGAGTCTAAACTGGTTTGTAACTTATCAAATATTAAAGGATATTAATTAAGCACAAAGGTCCATTAGTTTTTTTTTCAACGCATATTCGCAGGGCCTACCTTAGCTCTAAAGTTGTCAATATTTCTCTCCTCCTAAGGCATGTTTGGCAAACATTAAAGCAAATATAAAGCGGATCAAACATTGAAAGTATCTGTACTTTCTATTATTTTCATGTTAGTTGGAAAGTTTTGAAAATCGTATGAAAAGTGAAAGATGAGGCATCAACATTTAGTCGTTTTTAATTCGTGCAGAATTTGGAGAAGAAATTAATGAAATATAAAAGAGAAATTTAACATTTTATTCTTTTTCCTCATGATTTTTTTTTAATTAATTTCCATTTTGACTATTTAATTTTCATCGACGTCAACTTTCTAAATTTCACCTTTTTACCATGTAAATTATCAGAATCTACAAATAACAAAAATATTGTCAAAGTATTTTCCCTCATCTTTTCTTTTTCCATCTACTTTATTATCACTAACCAGACCTATTATCATTTCTTTTTTTTTTGATGGACCTAATTTCACACAATATTTGGAATATTTGAAAATAAATAATGACTACAAATGAGTACAAATAATAAATGAGAAATTAACCTAGTCACTGAGAAGGACAAAGAGGAGGCTTTGACTATATACCTTGAAGCTAGCTTCTGAGTGAAGTTAGAGACAATATATAGGTGGTTTTGACTGTACATTCCCAATGAAAACACACTTCATTAACCAAATCCCCAGCTTGCACACGCAATCTGACCGCTTAAAACTCGCCGATGCATGAACTCCTCCCTCCCCCTCCATTTAATTACTCCGCAATTAATTTAAATACGCGCATGTAATTATTTTAGAAAACTATTTTATACGGTATTTATGTCAACCCATTATATCTCGGATCCAAGTATATGGCATGCAAATATTACGTCCTTTGTTCACACCAATTTCGGATCATACCGTGCAAAACCAAATTCCACAACTAAACAGTCGAAGATATTGCCAAGGAAACTGTATAATATTTCCCTCATCTTTGTTTGTTATATAGTCAATAAACTATTACTATGTTGTGTACTACAATAATTTTTTTTAAGCAGATTAATTTGAAGATTGCTCTTATCTATTATATATATACCTTATAAAACTAAAAATAACAAATTAATGAAAAAGGGTGTGTCATGCTGTATATAAATGGAAAGTATACAAAGTCAAGGATCAGAGAATTTGAAGATAAGAGAGAGGGGGGAGAGAGGGAGAGAGAAAGGAAAAGGATTAAATGCTCATAGTTTTCCAACTCATCTTTCCTAGTTTTCTTCCCCTCGATTCTTCATTAGCAAGCTCCATGTACGTAACTGCAAGCCAAATCCCGTATACATCCTTCCTCTTTTAGAAACATTAACATTTAATCCTCCAAAATTCCAAATCTCTACTCTCCTTCTATATCAAGCCAAACCCCAAAACCCCCCTATTATATATATATATAAGCCCCTCCCCCTCTACCTCCACTTCCAATCACAACAGCAACATCCACAATCAACAACATGGAATCGGAGCAAACTCTCTCTGAATCTTCATCAAGCACCAAAACCCTCGGCGATGAAACGACCCCGGTGCTCGAGCTAGACCTCATCGGGTCTTTTAACGACGGCGTTGCAGCCGAGAAGAAGGAGGACTCGGTGGAGAATGAGAGCGAAGAGCGAAGGGTGTTCTCTTGTAACTACTGTAAAAGGAAGTTCTACAGTTCTCAGGCTCTCGGCGGCCACCAGAACGCGCACAAGCGAGAGCGGCAGCTGGCGAAAAGGGGCGGCGGCGGCGGCGGCGGTGCCCGCTTCGGTCACGTGGGGCCCCTGAGCATGTCATCGCTGCCGCTGCTCGGGGGGATATCGCCGACGCTTGGCATACAGGCGCATTCTAGGATCCAGAAGCCGTACCATATTGGGTCGGGCTACGGGTGGTGTCGCCCGTTGTCGTCGTTGTTCGGGCCTCCGGTTTCAGGTTTTGGACGGGCGGTGGCGGATTCAGGTCCGGCCCGGTTTAATGGATTGCAGATGCCGGTTGGATGGGGAGGAGGGAATAGTTTGAATGGTGAAAGGAGGGAGGAAGTTCAAAAGTTGGATTTATCTCTTAAGCTTTAGAGAGTTAGTGAGTTAAGATTAATTAGGCATGAAGTTTTTTTTTTTTTCCCCTGCATGTTTTTAGATGTTTATTTGGTTTTGGACTTTTTTTTTCGATGTTAGTATAATGTGAAAAAATTAGAATCTTATAATTTGAATTTGGAGGTGTTCCAAGTCTTTCCATAATAATTTGGGAGTATAAAATTTCTATCGTGCAAGCGATCTTGAGAACTGAATTAAATAAATTTTCGTCTAAAAACGTTATTTCTTTAATTTGCGTAAATTTGTAACATGAATTTCACAAAATAGCTTTATAAAACTCGGAATCATAGGTTCAACTTTAATTTACCTGTTCTTCTTAAATTTACTGCAAAAGGAGTCATGGTCGTAGATATGTATATCGTCCTAATTCTTCAATAATGATACTCATCATAATTGCTTATTTGAAATATTTTTTGGGTATAATTCATGCTGCATTAAGCAATTGCAATCTTTTTAAAGTGCGCCCACGTAGATATGCCAGTAAATTCTTTATCCTTTTATTTGTGCACGATATACAACTAGAGATATGTTGCTTTCTTTCTTTTATTTATTTATTTATTTATTTTATTGAAAGATGGTTTCCCTAAAACGCAATGTTCTCCATATGATGTTTTAAACTTATAAACAGTGACGTGAAGAAATTTACCAGACATGAGCTTTTCTGAAAGAGAAAAAAAACAAAAAAAAAGTCAAAAATGCGAGTATATCATTATGGGTACATATATATCTGCATTTATTTGTATTTACTATAATAAATCACAACTTAAGTGCACAATAAAGGCAATAAAAACATTATATCCTTAAAGTAACATGTTGATGCTAACCAGATTCAAAACTATATCACAATAAGTGGAGTTAATATTCTTCAAAGATTTGGTAACATGGTAAATTCCATGTTTCTAGCCAAATAATAGATTAGCTAGCTTCTTGTCATTTAGACTCTTGCCTATTAATACTCCTCTTAATAGCCTTTTTCTACCTCATAAATCAAGGTGACTAGGGTAGTCCTTAATTAACACATGCACATTTCCTTAAATAGTCGCTTCCTTTTGGTAATGTGCAGGGACAATTTTATTCGATCCGATCCATTTCTCTTACTGAGAGGATGAAGAGCACTAAATCCACCTGAAAACCCTTATAATTTGTATGCGCGTTATCCTTTAAAAGTGGCATGATATCCAAATGGAAAAATTTGCAAAATAGACCTATTTTGCTAAATATTTAGCAAAACATGCCGTTTTGCTAAATATTTAGCAACATAGATCTCTTTTTGGCCAACATGCCAAAAAGAAATCGATTTTGCTAACAAACCATTCGAAACATACGGGAACATGCCATTAAATCATACGGAACTACTAGTCCCGTATGTTTCGAATGGTCTGTTTTGCAAAATCGACCTCTTTGTGGCATGTTGGCAAAAAAGATGTCTATTTTGCTAAATATTTAGTAAAACGGTCTGTTTTGCTAAATATTTAGCAAAATAGATCTACTTTGCAAATTTCTTCTATCCAAATCCATGACAAAGAAGCTAGTCTGGAACAAGAAATGGCACTTTAAAAGCAGCAAATAATTACACAAACGACGTCTATTTGCTTGGTAACGTCCATTTGTTTAGTGGAGTAGTTTAATGCATCATAAGATAAAGATAAACACCAATATATATAGAAAACGAGGATCCTAGGTATTTAACGCTTCAATTTAATTAAGATACGAAAACAGGAAGATAACAAGGTATTAGCCTTATAATACAACATTAGGTGCACCCCCTAAATTAATCACTATTAGGTTCTAATAAAATGTGAGATGATGCCATGATGGAGATTTAGACTCAAGTCCAAGTAATTATTCGAAGCCGCCCTTAATAAGATACCAACTTTAGTTTTAAATCAGAACTGTTGTTAGGCCTAAGTTTATGAACTAGTTCACAACATACTGACAAAGTCATCAATTAGTTACTCAAAAAAGTGTTTCTTGGATATAATAATAATAATAATTTTTTTTTTTAAAAAAAAGAGTACTTTATCTCCTTTAAATTAATACGTGATGTGTTGATCGTGCGCTCTCTTGCTTCGCCATATTATACTGATGCGGACCTAGCCCATAGATTTTTTGACTTTTAGTTTGTTGCTGTCAACGAAGACGAGACCTTTTTGAGTGAACATTCAATATATCACCACAAATTAAGCAAAGTTCACGGATTCTGCAAGGGCAGTTAAATAATTGGGTTGAAAACCATGAGACTGACTATGTAGTTAGTAAGCAAGTTGCTAGTGTCCAGTTATCCTGGACTAGTGATTTGAAAGAGACACGAGCTTAACGAATCCGAGAGCTTACCTCACGCCCATACGGCCTTAAGCTATATATTTTAGTCATTAACTTGCCGTTCGAACTCGCTTTGGTGTTGATAAAGCAAAAGAAATAGGATGGAAGTTTGAGCAACCCAACATATCTCAGTCGTGTTATTCTATATATATAAAAAAAAATATTGATGATCTTTGCCGTCTACAGCATGCCGCTAGTATAATTCATGTACTCGTGTTCGTTGTTCACATTGGATTGTTTACGCTTAACCTCTATATATATATATATATATATGTGTGGATTTAAGAAGCATTGTTGGTACTTCAAACTGCAAATAAACATCTAGGGGCGTGTTATTTTTATCATCTCTCGAGTAGGAAGCTTCAGGAAATGGCATTACACCAAAGTTTAGAACTCACGAAACTGGCAGCAATTCTTTCGTTGGTTATAAGATCATGATAGGTTTCATATAACGGACTATCTTCAAAATACATGAATGGAATTTGATTTATTGACAAGCCTAACAAAAAAAAAGCCCCAAAGCATGCTGTCATAAAAATAAAATAAATAAGTCTTTTTTAATATCAAGTACAAGACAAAAGGATCAGAGGATGACAACATATGGCCCCAAAATATATAATCTTAAATATTAATGGGCGTTAACAAGCCAACATCCTTCATGGTCCTGTTTCCGTACAGTCTATGCTAGTCTTCAATCATATTGGAGGTTTTTATTGTTCTCAGATCACACAAGGCTGAGCCAAATTAAACTTTTATGGCACTGCATAGATGTTTGAACATCTCCAGCTTGCTCAAAGTTGAATGCGAAAACCTCGCTGGTTGGACAATTGACATACATTAAATGTCAACAAATTTTGTCGTAACGGCTCAATAATGATTAATGAATCGGAACAAAGGATGAATTTCGGCCCTTGAACAGATCCACTAATTCCTGGATACACTGTAGCTTCATCCAAATTCAACTTCCACCTTTATGACGTTATCATTATAAGAAACTGAACCTGTTAACAAAAATACATGACCAATGTAAATGGTCAGATGGGATAACACCTCCTCCTGAATACATATTAAAGAAAGGAAAAACATCAACCCTTGCAACAAATTATTTATGCCAAAGAGGCGAGAATACTTTGACATCGACTAGGGGTGCAGAGGGGGAAACAAATAAGAATTTAAAATTATTTGGAAAATCATTATCTATAATCTACAAAATCAGAAGCAGATGTGGCTTAGAAATAATTTTAAACAAACTTGAAAATAACCAGAGCCAACAAAAGTAGACACAAATAAGTGGACAATACGGATATGTGGGTGACCAGTTCTGATACAAAGGCTATTTATTACTTAACCATACAACAGTAGCTTGTTCTTTCAGCTACATATGAAGTATGTGACATACTCAGTGGTTTTCTTCCTTTAGAGGATAAAGGGGAACAAGTTCACAGCGGCACATAGGTCGTAGTAAACTTAGTTATAATTTGTTTCAAGTTTTTCCTAATTCAAGATAATTAAATATATAAACCGGATAACTTTAAATGAGTAAGCACAAAATACAAAAGCAGCTGTATGCAAAACATGCTCATAATCAGTGATTAAAAAAAGTATTGCATGACATCGGATATGGGCCTCAAAGTCCTCGTGCAGCCAGAAGTGGTCATCGGCGAGAACAATAATGTTCAGAAAATTTGATGCAAGGATATGGCTATTGATCATTGGTGTGTATGTGAATATGTGCATGCACTCCATAATCAACATATGACCAATCAAATCAAAACTTGATAACATTTACTAGAAGATAGTTCAGATGAAGCATCAACATTGAGGCTGAAAGATGATATCATCTTCATACGAAGATATTCATATGGTTGATGATGGTGTATTGTTGAAATGCCTTGGAAGTGTCAAAATGCCGGACAAGCAAAAAATATATAAAGCTAGAAGTGTCCCTGTAACATTGGCAAAAAGAACTGTTGCAGCGAATGCTTTACAGACACTTAAGATGTCCATACAAAGTGAATAATAACACAGTACTATGTAAACACAATGGAAACGGTGAGCAATACACAATTTTTAACATGTTTCTGTCAGTATGACCTACGTCCACGGACGAGAACAACATAAAAATTTACTAATCACAAAAAAGAAAAGATTACAAAGGAGATTACTCTCTAATCTCACTCAACCCCACCAGAGAATCACACAAAGAAAGATCACTCACCATGTTAACTCTCTTTCTCTTTTCTCTAACTTTCTTTTCTCTCTAATCTCTCTCTTTTTTTTCTTTGTCCCGATGCTCTTTGAAGCATTCATCTTCATCAATTTATAATGCTCAAATTATTGTGTGAAAGGGACAATCTGTTTGGTGGAATAGGTGAGGTAGATGTGAATAGTTCGGTAAACGTTTGAAAAACGAAAGATAAAATTTTTGACTTTGCAATCCAAAGTCACTTTCAACAAATCTCCACATTGACTTTCAATATAAAGATCTTCTCTTCGCTCTTGTTGTCTAGCCAAAAGCCCTTTGCAGGCTTAACATCTGCTTTGTTGAATTTCAAACAATTCGAGGCAATGTTTGAACTTGCGCGAAGGTACTGGCTTTGCCATCATATCCATTGAATTATATGTAGTACCAATTTTCTCAATCTTAATGACTTTAATTTCTCTGATAAAGTGATATCTTATATCTATATGTTAAGTTTTTTCACGATTCAACTGACATCAAAGCTACATGTTATCATAGTGGGCTTCAAGATGTCTTCTGCAAAATACGAAGTTTGTTGAAAGTGATTTTGAATTGCAAAGTCAAATTTCATCTTTCATTTTTCAAACACCTACCCATCTACTCATATCTAGCCCACTTATTTCACCAGACACCTTACTCCTTTCACACAATAATTTGAGCATTATAAATTGGTGAGGATGAATACTTCAAGGAGCATCATGATAGAGAAAAAAGAGAGATTAAAGAGAAAAGAATGTTAGATGAAAGAGAAAGAGAGTTGATGTGGTGAGTGATCTTTCTTTGTGTGGTGGGACTGAGTGAGATTAGTGAATTTCTCATTTGTGATTAGTGAATTTCTCATTTGTTCTCGTCCGTGAACGTAGGTCATACTGACTAAACCATGTTAAACCATTGTGTACTGTTCATTATCTCTACTGTGTTTACACAACTATATTAATATTCACTTTGTATAGACATCTTCTACATCTATGAAGCCCCCACCCGAAGAAACTGGTATCAGAGCTATGGTGTTATCCTAGTAGGCTTTAAGATGTCTTCTGCAAAATACAAAGTAGAGAAGTTGGACGGGAGAAACAACATTAGTTTATGGAAGGTCAAAATAAGGGCTCTCTTAGTGCACCAAGAACAAAGGGCCTTCATCTATCTATGCATAGTTAAATGAAACTGGATCATAGATTATCTAATTGTAAAACACTCAAGACAAAAAAAATGATTAATTTCACAAAACCACCACCAACTATTAGGGATTTTCTACAAAATTACCATAAACTATTGTTTCCAAAGAAAATTACCACAAATTATCAAATCGGCAGGAAATATCATACAAATACTATTAGATAAGTTTACGGTTGTTTTATAATAATATCATAATACGTGTAAGTGCATGCTGGTTATATTTCAATAGTTCATACTAGTTTTGTAAAACATAAACAAATTTCATTACCCGTGCATAGTTTTATGGTAAAATGTCGTTTCTTCCAGCTAACTCGAAAGTTTATCATATATTTCTCTAATAAACAAATGTTACAAAATTAAGATTCATGCAAACCACCTAAAATTATGGAAGTTTGGTGAAATCTACCAAAAAAATATGTGACATGTCACATATGCAATGTTGTAAAAAGCGGCAAAAAGTGGGGCTATCGCGGTACGAATAGCGGAAGCGGGGCATTAGCGGTGTGCTTAAACGGTAAAAACTGATTTGTGTTCGAATCGCACGTGTTAGCGGGTTTTTATGGTTAAAAGCGCTAATACTGCTATTAACTGCTTCAAGTTGTAAATGGGAATTGCCCCCGAACCCGACTCACGTACCCACTAAACTTTACCCACTAAACTTAAATCACTCAGATTCCCGAACCCTTGTGCCCTAGCCGCCTCTCACGTACTTTTTCTCCCAACAAGCTCCAGCGACGACTGACCTCCAACTTCCAGCGACGTCCAACTGTCCAAGCTCCTCCTCCGACAGACAACCTCCAGCGTTCCTCCGATCAACATCTCACGAGTCACGACAACCTCTAAGCTCCTCCTCCAACGGTCCAAGCTCCTCCGACTGACAACCTCCACAGTTCATTCGGTCAACATCTCACGACAACCTCCAAGCTCCTCTCACGACAACCTCCAACGACCGACAAGGCGACGACTTCCAGGCTCCCGCACCAACAACATCCAGACTTTTAGGCTCTCTCACGTTCCTCCGGTCAACATCTCCATCTCTGTTGGCAGCGGCTTTGTCTGCAACAGAGAAACAGGTAATCAACTCCCCTTAACTAATTATGATGCTATATTTCTTGAATTTCTTCATAGTTCATTCATATTTCATACAAGAAGCTTATCAATTGTTATTTACTGTCACTGATAATACAAGAAATTTACAACTAATTAATTTATTTATGTGATAAATGGCTTGATCTTCATAATCAGCAGGTGCAATCAAAATTTTCTTTATTCTGCCACTCCATAAGGTCCAACTTCCAGAAAACTTGTATAATCAAAAAATAAAAATTAACATATGAAATTATTATAACTTATTGTATAAATGAAGAAATATAGCATGTTTATTTATTGTATGAAATGAATGTAGAAATAATACAAGAAATAGGAATAAGGTATGTTTAATCCAGTGATTACTTTCAGCTATTATATTATAC
>BQKN01000914.1:57068-111229 GCA_022839385.1 Asparagus kiusianus | reverse complement strand
TGTCTCGCCCAGCGAGACAGTAAATACTGTCTCGCACGGCGAGACAATCCAAACTTGTGTTCTCATCTGATTTTTTTGGATGACTTCCTTTTGAGCTGTGTTTGGATATCTTTCAGCATTTTTTGACGCCTACAACCACCCCCTCTCTCTCCTCCCCTCCCTCCAAATCCCTCTGCCTCTCCCCTCCTCCTCCGTCCTCGCCGTCGTCAACTCCTTCCTCGACTCCTCCTCCTTCCTCCCTTCCTCCTCTCGCTCTGCCCTCGCGGCCGACGTCCTCTGCTCCTTCTCTCCCGATGGGATAGGGTTGAAGATAATTCAAGCGAGGAGGAAGATGATGATGATGAAAAACAACAACCTCAATATAGATTTCGTGTCAGAACTGTTGGCATTCGGTCTGTTAAGTAAAAAACTATCGAAGCTGAAGTTACCATTAAATATCAGTATATTTGACAACATGGGAAGGTCCTAACCATGATCAACATTGTCGCAATGGAAACTCTGTTGTGTTCATGTTCAATTATCTCCTGTTCTTAACCTTCGGAACTGGGTAGGTGCACTGTTACATTTGATGTGCTCGCCTTTTGTTGTTAGTTAGAATTTTCTACATCATATGTTGATGTTTGGTTCCATTGCTTTCTGTGTTTGCTGCACTAGGTACCCTAAATTTGTAATGTTTACCATCTTTTATGTACATATGCAGATTCCAAAACTTTTTGGTGCTGAATCAACAAAGCCTCCAAAGGTAGCTCATTTCCCTTGCCTGAGAGTTATTTTGAATCCCAGAAGAAAACGGTAAGTTTAATCCTTCATTCCACAGATACGCATGTGATGGTGCTATTGCGAAATTAAAGCTTCAGTTTATATATACTGTGAATGCTTAGATTCAAATATTCTACTCAATGTGCATTTTTTCTGGCCATCATGTTCTTGCAATTCCTTTCTGTGATCTAGTATTTTTTTATAGATATACCTTTGTTTCAGTCACTTCGATATATGACACACAATGTCTTTTTCCCCCCTTCAACACTCAGTCTTGTGTGACATCCAACAAGTCATTAGAAATGCACAACTTGAGGAGAACAAGAAACAGGAAGTGTCATCTGCTCTTCATGTACATTTCAAATATAATGATATATACTAATCAGTATATTTGACAACATGGAAACTCAGTACATTTGAGAGGAGGGGGGAAGGAGGAGAAGGAGTCGAGGAAGGAGTTGACGGTGACGAGGACGGAGGAGGAGGGGAGAGGCAGAGGGATTTGGAGGGAGAGGAGGAGAGAGAGGGGGGTGGCGGCAGAGAATGGGCGGAGGTGGAGAGGGCCGAAGGAGAGAATGGGCGGAGGTGGAGAGGGCCGAAGGAGGAGGAGGAGAGGAGGGAAGGGGGACGAGAAGATGGAGGGGATCGGGGGAGGTTGAAGATGAGGAGGAGGGAGAGTGGGGTTTGGAGCAGGAAACGGTATTTGATGAGGGGGTTTTATGCAAAAAATCCCATCAGCACTGGCCGGAACAGTAACTCCGGCTAAATTTAAGGCCTATATGGCGCCGGAGTTGAAAAAATATACCAATCTGACAAAACTGAAAGAAAATATACCAACTTGTCACCAAGCCTCTAGAAAATATACCAATCTGGCCATTTTGCCTATATCAAAATATAAGTCAATACTTGGATTACGGTCCTCAACAATTCTCTTCATACTCTTTGTGCTCTTAGCTTTCCATGGATGAAAGCGTCAGTCCCTATACTTCAACATCTCAATAGAGCAGATAGTATCAACGACAACCTCATCAATAATATCTTCATTTCTAAAAAATAGCTCAGTACAATCAAGAACTACTTGCTTAGCTTCTGCACTCTTCTTAGCCACCTCATCCTCCGCATAATAGAAAAGAGGATTTAGGAACCATACAGCTAGGAGAAGAGGACTATCAAGCATATTCTTAGCATGCCTCTCTATAATGGATATGATAGGCATATGATCCTTCTCTATCTTCAAAGCAGTCGTGATTTTCCTCTTTGTATTTTAAGCTCTCTAATAATAAATCTCATTGAGGGACAAGTATCTGAATCGACTATGCGAAGAAATTTAAAAAGAGGCGTGAAGACCTTCAAGCAACTCCTCACACCTCTCCAGAAGGTTCTCGATATCACCGTAGCATTTGCTGTAAGAGCTTTCTTCTTTGCAGCCCCAACAAATTTTTAACTTGTAAACTCATCTGAATTAAACATACTCATCAGTGCATCCTTCTTCTCCAATAGACTCCCTAGTGTGAGGAATGAGGTAGCAAATCTAATGGTGCTCGGCCTGACAATATCCTTCCTCCTTGTGCACTTACGCATAAGTGCCAAAGTCCTGGTGTGGTTATAGATAAAAACAATCAAAGCCCTTGCCTTCTCAATTGTATTCTTAAATTTTGTTAATTTTCCAATGTCCTGCAACATGAGATTGGTTGTGTGCGTCGCATAAGAAGTCCAAAAGATTCTCGGCCTCTCACTTTTTAGCTTCTCCTTCGCAGCCATGTTCGCCTAGTGATTATCGGTGACAATTTGTACAACATAGTTTGCCTCTATCTCCTGGATGCACTGATCAACCCACTTAAAAATAAAATCTCCAGCATGAGATTCTGCAGACTCCTCTATCGAGTTGTAAAAGATAACTCCGGCACTAGAATGAATGCACATGTTCATAACACATCTATGTTTTCGATCAATCCACGAATCTGTCATCAATGTGTAGCCGATAGTCTCCTAAAGCTTCTTATGTGACTCCAAACCAACTGAATAACGATATACTGCCTTCTTCAACAAAGGCTCCCTCAACTGATACATCGTCGGTCTCACATAACCTGGATCAAACTGGCCAATAGCTTCACACATACTGTTGAAAGAAGGGAGCGTCAATGCATGAATTGGAATTCATGCTTCATAGGTCTAAAGAGAGACCTATTCGTGGATCAACTCCTTTCTTCTTTTGCACTCAGCTGCATCAACTGTTGTTTGCTTCATAGTACCAGATGGTGTAGGCTCCTCTGGCAAGAATGTAGCATATCGATGGATAGCTCCAAATTCACGAGGCCTCTTGTTTCCAATATTAGTGATTTCTTTCGCATTCTCAATTTTGGAACTAGAAATATCAACCTCCTGCCTACGCTCGATCTCAAATCTTATCTTGTCTGACTTACTTCCCTTAGTTTCAGCCATTGCTGCTTTTACCCTCGCAATAATGTCAGGCGTCGTTTTCTTGCATGGTTTTGTATTCCCACGGTTATCAGCTAAGTGCTCTTTCTGGCGGGAAATGCTACCAGTGGTTTCATGTCCACACGGAGTGCACTTGATCTTATTCTTCTTAGGCCATTCTGGATAAATTGCCCAATCCCATCTAATATCATCAAGGACGCGGATGTGGGTGTTGAACCGAAGCTTGAGCCTCGGCAGCTAGATTTGGTCGGCCCTGGAAGCTACCCGACTCTCGATTTTGAGAACTCATCAATGGATTAGAAGCTGTAGAGGACAAGTCCATGTAACGGCTAAAATTATACCTATTCAATGAACAAGAACAAATAACAATATAAGTACTATTTCTTGTCTGAAATATGAACGAACAAATAACAATATAAGTATAATATAATGGCTAAAAGTAATCACTGGATTAAACATACCTTATTCCTATTTCTTGTATTATTTCTACATTCATTTCATACAATAAATAAACATGCTATATTTCTTCATTCATACAATAAGTTATAATAATTTCATATGTTGATTTTTATTTTTTTGCTTATACAAGTTTTCAGGAAGTTGGACCTAATGCAGTGACAGAATAAAGAAAATTTTGATTGCATCTGTTGATAATGAAGATCAAGTCATTTCTCACATATTAAATTAATTAGTTGTAAATTTCTTGTATTATCAGTGACAGTAAATAACAATTGATAAGCTTGTTGTATGAAATATGAATGAAGTATGAAGAAATTCAAGAAATATAGCATCATAATTAGTTAAAGGGAGTTGATTACATGTTTCTCTGTTGCAGACAAAGACGCTGCCAACAGAGATGAAGATGTTGACCGGAGGAACGTGAGAGAGCCTAGAAGTCTGGATGTTGTTGGTGCGGGAGCCTGGAAGTCGTTGCCTTGTCGGTCGTTGGAGGTTGTCATGAGAGGCGGAGGAGGAGCTTGGAGGTTGTCATGAGATGTTGACCGGAGAAGCTTTGGAGGTTGTCATCGCTGGAGGTTGTCGGTCAGAGAAGCTTGGAGGAGGAGCTTGGACCGTTGGATGAGGAGATTGGAGGTTGTCGTGACTCGTGAGATGTTGACCGGAGGAACCCTGGAGGTTGTCGTCGCTGGAGGTTGTTAGTCGGAGGAGAAGGTTGGAAGAGGAGCTTAGACTATTGGAGGAGGAGCTTAGACAGTTGGACGTCGCTGGAAGTTGGAGATCAGTCGTTGCTGGAGCTTGACGGGAGAAAAAGTCAGGAGAAAAAGAAGGGAGAAAAAGTACGTGAGAGGCGGCTAGGGCACAATGGTTCGAAAAACTGAGGGTTTTAAGTTTAGTGGGCACGCGGGTCCGGTTCGGGTCGGGTTCGGGGTCAATTCCCGTTTACAACTTGAAGCGGTTAATAGCGGTATTAGCGCTTTTAACCGCTAAAACGCGCTAACACGCATAATTCGAACACAAAGCGGTTGTTACCACTTAAGCACGTCACTAATGCCTTAAGCGTAGCGCTGATGCCCCGCTTCCGCTATTCATGCCGCAATATCCCCTCTTTTTGCCGCTTTTTACAACATTGGTAAAATACCTTCTATTTTGATATCTTTCTACAAGAGTCTAACTTAGGCATCGGAGGGGCGTTAGTGAAGAGCTCATCATCGACTGTCTGACATTTTTTCTGTGTATCATAGGCCCACTCAGCAATCTCAAGTAGATCTCATCGCTAGAAACCTCTCAAGTCATCTAAGTTGATCAAGGGGCCCTCTTCGACGAGTCCAATCTTACAAACTCAATCTAGTGAGTTTTCCCTAGCATCAACACTTATCATATTCCTAAAATCTATTATGTCCACTATCACACAATCAGATCAACATACAAGGCAAAATTTACAATTTAAGGAGGAAAAAAAGAATGCAATTACCTATTTCTTGACACAAGCCTCAATATTCTTCAACCACCTAACAAGCTCCCCTCGATCCTTTCCCTCCACATAACCATGCAAGAACCCCGCGAGCTCATCGTTCACTCCCCTCTCCTCCAAATAATCCCTCACTGCCCTCTGCAACTCCTCATCCAGCTCCCTGCAAGCAAATCAAAACACTCAAAACCCTAACTTAAATCCAATCACAAAACCAAACCAATGACTTAACCATCCTAACCCAAAATCGGGCCCCATGAATGGCATCGCCGCCTTCGCCGCCCCTTTCCTCACCGTGAAGACCTTCTCAACGTCCATCGCATCCGGCCACGCCGAGCACACGAACTGAAGCACGAGATCGGAGTCTTCGCCCTTCGACACCTCGACGATGACGCTTATGTGCAATCTCCCGTCGCCGGAGGAGGCAGAATCGTCGGCGGTCGGAGATCTGGTGGAGGGAGCGGCGCCGTCGACGGTGGTGGCGTCGATCTTTAGCGTTTCGGATCGGTAAGATCGGGTGAGGCGAAACCAGTTCTCGCCTGGGCGAGCGTCGATGGAGAAGGAGGAGAAGGTCGCCGGCGGGGACGGGAGGTCGGCGGCGGCGTAGGAGATCTCGGTTCGGAGGATGCGGAGGAGGTTGTCTCTTAAGGCGGAGCGCCGCATCTCGGAGATGTAGCTTCGAGTTGGGTTTAGGGTTTGGGTTAGGGTTTTGAGGGGGGCTCGAGCTCGCGCGACGTTGAACAGGAAGCGAGCCATTGGGGAGAAATGAATTCGGGTTTCTTTTTTGGGTTTAAGTTAGACCCTGTTTGGATTGAGGGTAACGGGGGTGAGGGGAAGGGAGGGTAACTTTTAACTTTGTTTGGGAAGTAAATATAGCAAGTTAATAGGGATGAGGGGAGGTGAAAGGAGGTGAGAAAATACCATGATTTCTTCCCCCTCAATTTGGGGTGTAATGGGGGTGAAGGTAAAGAGGGGGAATACAACAAATGTAGAGAGACATATTTACCCCTAGCTAAGATCAAAATCCAACGGCTAAAATTTTAGAAACAAATGTGAGGGTATTTATGTAAGGATATTTATGTCAAGTTATATACATTCCCTTCCCTTCCCTTCCCTTCCCATTATTACACTTTCCAAACGGGGTGAAATAACTTCCTCTTGATTCACCTTACTAGTTTCTCAAACAAGTTGTAGAAATTCCCTTCCCTTCCCTTAACTTAACTTCCCCTAGGTTCCCCTAACTTCTCTTCACCCCCTCCAAATCCAAACAAGCCCTAGGGTTTTTTGGACGTGGGAGGCACGTGAGGAGGGTGGTGGGCCCACGTTAGTTTAGAGGTGGGTCCCGAATTGGCTCCTAGCCGGTGAATTTTTTAGTTGGTTCTCTCTATTTTTGTTATTTGAGTGTTTTTCTCGTTTTTTTATTCTTGTTCTGCAAATGATGTCGCCAAGAATAAAGTAGAAAAAAGGGAGCTTAATTGAAATTGAATTTCAAATGTAAGTATTTTTTTTTACATTAATATTTTTAGCTCGGTTTTCTTTCCTCCTTCTCTTTTTTCCTTTTCTTTTTTTTCGGTTTGCAAAATTGAAATCTGGTGTTGGAATTGTACAACTTTTTATCGTCTGATGGAATTTTAATGTTTGGTTTAGACATTGATAATTTGCAAGTAGAAAGGTTTCATTAGTTAAACTTTGGTGATGGCTGGTTATTTAAATCCCCATCCTTTTAAAAAAAAAATATTTAATTTTTCACGATAAATATTTATGCATGTCATTATTCTTTCATGGTGTTTTTGGACTCAAGAAATTTTATTAAGAGTTTACCTAAATTTTCTCTATAAATATTAGGGTTGACATGTATGATCCTACCGTTTGAAAGTTTATAAAGGATTGCTGATTGTATACAATTATATGGCCTTTAAACTAAGCCTAATTAATTATTAGATCTCTAAATTTGAAATTCTAGGTTTCCAAATTTTGTAAGTTCCAGGTACTTGAACAAGCATAGTATTATTAGAATTCAGAATTTATAAGCTTATTTTGAATATTTACCAGGCGTTTTCAAGTATACTTTTGAATTTAGTCTGTCTATTAGAGAGGGGGAAAACACAACTAATATTAGGATCTTATAATTAAATAACACCTCCCTTCCCATTTATTTCCTTTTCACGAAACTTGATATTTCAGTGAGGAGCTTTGCTATTGGGACCCAAAATATGGGACCAACAAGGGGAACATCTCGCATGTCCCCCTGTTGGTCCCATATTTAAGGTCATTGGGGAAATTTTTTTCAGTGAATGCTTTGAATGTTTGAGACCGCTCGTAATCCAAACTTTCGTTTTATCATTAAATATACCGTATCAATGGCTTCTTTATGGTTTTAGTTGCAGGAAACTCAAATAATTACTTTTAATCGGAAAAGGAATTTGCTTATGTGATAGTCATTTTATGTTGCAGCTGCTTGGATTTTACCTTCAAAATAAACCATATATGTCACACATTGCACACCACAAAAAATTAATGGAGGTTGCATAATTGTAGTGATGCTCATCTGTATTCAATTATAATCATTAATGTAAAGTATTGGTTTTCATCTTACTAAAGTCATAACCATTCAAATTCTTAATAATCCCAACTAAATAATATTCCTCACCTCCTGGAGTTTAATATCACCCCATGGAGTAAAAATATATGAATTTATAATTGAGTAAAAATATAATCCCCACCCCCACCCCCTTCCCCTTTACTGTACTTCCTGCATGTGCACAAAATTCAGCATCAAAAATTATATCTTGGTTATTTTTTGGTAAATAATTATTCATTTTTTCGTAGTTAATAAATTTTATAATCCTACATTGAAGTAGGAATGGCTGAAGAAAATAAATGCTTTCCGGTAAGCGGGTGTTCCTTGGTATTGCTCTATGAAATTCCTTCGCGTTATGTTTTCTTTTAGGTTTTTAAAATAGGGTAATTTTATAGGAGCCACTTAACTTTGGGTGCCATATTATAACCTCGTAGCAGTCCGAGTCACTTGTAATTCCTATATAGAAACTATCTTTAAAGTGACTTTATGTTGCAATCAATCACGTCTCAATCAAAAAATTCACTAAAAAAATCAAAAATACCCTTTGAAAACTAGCGATTCAAGACACACAACTCATTTTGTTTATATTTAGTTCTAGTTAGGATACATGTCACCAGGTACCTTGAACGTAAATTTTTAAAAGTTATTTTTAGTATTTTAGTGAAAATTTAAATAAGAGGTGATTGATTGCAACACAAAACTACTTTCAAGATGGTCTATATATAAACTAAAGTTCGAATAATGGTTCATGCTCATGCAGAATTATCCTATTCAAGGGGGTTTATATGAAAAAACCGTTTCTTTTATACTGAACTATTGCTATTGTCCTGTATTTGTAGATGACGGTAATAGAGCTCAAAGTGTTCATGCACTGTGAGGCTTGTGAAAGGTCCGTCTTCAACACCCTTCGCAAATATAGAGGTATACACAATATTATGAATGTACATCTGGAATTTTTTCAACAACAAATTGGCAAGAGAAACACAAAATATTCTAGACTTGAATCAAGATGTACATTCATGAAATAAATCATGCTAATTAATATTCACGTGTTATCTTTTATTCACATGCATGTACATAAATCTTTTTTCGAGTAAACTATGTTCACACAAATCATATACCATGTGCATGTTCAGCCTTTATATAACTGATTGTTCAATTAAATTTCCAATAGCGGCCATATTTACTTCTTTTTTTTCCGTTATAAGATATTCTGTATTTCTTTATAATTTTTTTCCAACGTATTATGTTGACATAAGATGATGAGACTGAATTTCCTTTAGGCGTTAAAGAAGTGAAAACAGACATGGAATTGCACAGAGCTACGGTGACCGGGCAAATCGATCCAGCAAAAATCTTGAAAAAACTCAAGAAAAAGACTGGAAAGAGAGCAGAAATCATAGAAAATATTGGCGATGAAGATGAACAGGAAGCAAACCAAATAAACTTAACGCCAAAAGATTTCACCTTGCATGATGTAGATCATGACCATGTTAGTAATATAATTGACATTTTAAATAAACACCCGGTGATAAACTTTGATATGTTTAGCGATGAGAATCCAAATGCATGCTCAATTGTATAGCTATACGTTCCATGGTTTGTCTTTTTGGTTCTAATGGATTACATTTAATATTTAATTTGTGCTAAGAGTCATGTTACGGGCTTTTTTTTTTTTTTGTCCCCCCCCGCCCGGCCTGTAGAGATAAAACTTCATTGGTCTCAAACTCCTCTTTGTAAACTCCATTTTTTCCCTTCACCGCTGCATCGAGGACACATGACAAGCACAAAATTTTTAGAGTTTTGGATGACTCTTTTTATTTTGTTAGTGAAATGAGGAGTATTATACCTCAATGTTTCTTTAGTAAGAGTTTAAGAAACAAAATAAAAGCACTCAAGTTTTGTCATGTACATATATTAGTATTGAGGCTAACATGAAAGAATTTGGATCCTCCCAACTATAAAAAAGTAGTGGAGGGACCACTAGTTTTAATGCTAACCATTGATTATGGATGGTTGAAATATATTTTAAAGCTAACACTTACCATACCCTCCAAATTAACATTGTTAGTTAATGTGTGGTCAAATGATCAAAATTTCTCTAATAAACTATGGAAAAAAGCACCCATAAGTTTTTAGTTTTGTCGCTTAATCCCTAATAACTTTTCATAGAAAATAGTTAATAATGGTTGCTTATTACCTGCAGGGTTCTACATGCAATTTTCAAAATTTGTAAGAGGTTGTTTCTATTTTTTGTATTTTAAAAATATTTATTTATATTTTTTTTATATTTGTAGGAAGCTATTTGTAATATTGAAGTTTTCAAGTAGTTCTTTCTATTTTAAAAAATTTTAGCGTCTTCTTGCATTTTTAAGATTTTTTGGAGTTATTTTTATAATTTTAGATTTTTCCAAGCATTGTTTGTAATTTTGTATTTTTAAGGCATTCATTTAGAGTTTTTAGGGTTTGCACTGGATGATCTATAATTTTAAGAATTTTAAGGCCTGGTTTGTAATTTTTAAAATTTTCAATGGCTATAATTTTTGGAATTTAAAGGGCCTTCTTGTATTTTTTTTAGTTTTTCAATGGGTTGTTTGTAGTTTCATTTTTTTTAGACCGCTATTTATAATTTTTTATATTTTTTAGAAGTTATTTATAATTTCATAAGTTAACTTGCAAATAGGAATGATTTGAGGGGTAGATATTAGCCTTGAGGGATGATGCTTCTTGGTGCAAAATTATGGATAATGCCTTCACAGAATTAAGTGTAAAAACCTCAAATATTTTAGTGGTTTTATGAAATCTCAAAACTTGTTGAGGGTTTGAAAACTTACGGGGCCTTAGTGTCAAGCAATTAAACTGATTGGAGGTTCAGTGGAAATTATCTTTTTAAAATTTAAGCACGGCCATGTAGCAATTTTTTTAAAATATAAAGTTAATTGTAAATCATACTCTTACGCTTTGTTATCATACCCTCTTTAAAAGTACGAGTTCGGGACAATCTTTACATGATCAATATTACCCTTGACTATTTTTTATATTTTATTTAAATTTTAATCTATTATAATCATAGTTATATCTTATCTTAATCCCATGTGAACAACTTGCAGGTTAATAATTTAAAGATTAATATGCTATAATATATGAAGTATTACAAAAAACCTATTTTTTTAAAAAAATTGCACAAAACTACCCTTAAAAGTTTAAAATTACGCAAAATGTCCTAATGTTTTAAAACTTAAAACAACAAACATGAAACCATCAATATTTTAAAAACTATAAAAACACGATCAAAAGTTGAAATAATAAAAAAGCACTCTAAAATTCTGGAATTCTAAGACTTACGAATAACAAAGATGAATTCAAGGAATTACCATCAAGCATTAAAAATTAAAATTTGTAAAAATTAACCTTAAAGTTATAAAAAAGGCGGAAAACCCTAAAATTTAAAAACTAATAACCAATACATATCAAATCTCAAAATTACGAGTAGACCGTAAAAAATTTAAATTTTTCAACAAACAATTCAAAGTTTTTATAATTATAAAAAATATCCTCAAAATTCAGAGTTGTAAAAAATATTCTAACATTCGAAAACTTACTACCACCACATAAAGCATGAAAATTACAAGCATCCAACTTAAAATTTAAAATTTATAAAAAACACTCAAAGTTTCAAAGTTTGCAAAACACTACTTTAAAAATTCAAAATCACAAAAAAGTGACTAAAATTTCAAAATTTAGCAAAAAAAAGAGTAGTTGTTTGATATTTATTCATTAAGATATGTAAATTTAACTTTTAATTTAACGTTTTACTATCCTTTTTCGGCATCTAAAAGTAGTCTAATTTTATTGAAAGATAAAGGTGAAAATGATTGATAACATCTCAATAAAAAATAAAACAGAAGGAATAAAATGCATTATTTTTTGAATATTTTATAGAATAGTTTTTTTGAGTAAATTAGGAATCTTTAGAAGGGATTTTCATAAACTTTTTTAGTACTTAATTTTATATGCTTATGTGGATGCTTTCATTATATAAAAGTGTATCTGATTTAGCATTAATCTTTAGTTTATAATTTTTTAAAGCCTACTAAGTATTAGGAACAAACTCTAAATTATCTTTTGTGTCAATTTATCCCACTTGTAACTGATCGTCTTGTCTTGTAAGCTTTAATTATTTATTTTCCTTTTAGAACGTTATTTTTAAGTGTTTTCTACTTTTGTAATGTTATACTTTCTCAGATCGAGCTTGGTTTCATGTCGATCTTAGTGACATGATAATTAAAATTAATTTTGGATTACATTTATTTCTTGTCAATTCAATTATCAATATGAAAACTTAAATTGGGTGTAGTTCATTTTAACAAACATTAAATAAAATAAATAATTACAATGCTAAAGTTTAGAAGTATAAGTAAGCAAAAACCATTAAAGTAGAACTGTGAAACAAGTTTTAGTAAGAAAATAAACCAAATATATTTAATTATGGTATTTAATCACGTGTATTGCACGTGCATAAAACCTAGTATATATAAAAGAGAAAAGAAGTGAAAAATGTGATTATTAGATTTTTGTTAATTATGGATAGTTATGATTTAATTACGATTACCATTTTTTTTACTATAATTAGAACTATTTAATTCAAATCGATTTAATTTGATGAGAATTCTAATTATGGATAGAAAATAAACCATATCATAATATAATGCTAATTTAATATTAAATATAACATATGGCACGTGATATTGCTTTGTGCACTCAGGTATCGTTGTTTTATGCATTTAGAAGTACTACCAATTTCTCATTATATATAAAGAAAAGATCAGATGATCTTCTTCTTAATTATATTATGTTTGTGAATTACTTCAAATGGTTTTGATGCAATTTGAATGTAATTAACACTAATATTTTTTGAAGGGTAAATTACACTAAACGCCAAGAACTTTCATCATTTTGTAGTAAACCCCCTATAGCATTCAAAACTATACTAAACACCCCAAAAACTTTTAGAATTGCAGAAATCCTCCAATAAGTTTCTGCTTTTTGCAGATAACCCCCATAAATTAGAATTAAAAATAACATTAAATGATATTTTGAAGGACAATTATAGCAAAAAAAATTAGATATTAGGACCGTAACTTGGGAGTGAGCAAAGGAGAATAAATGACAAAAGACGAGAGACTTCTACTTTGTGGGCTGAAATATAATAAACGTCATAAAGGGGTTCTCAACAATTTAAGGGTTATTGTTCTTTTTTAAGTCGAAAGAGTTGCACGTGCCGTGTTAGATGGAACTATGTTAACTTTGGTGTGTTTTCTGCAAAATTTTTTTGAGGGTTTAGTGCGATTTTGAAAGTTATTGGGGTTTACTCTAAAATGTTGAATGTTCTTTGGGGTTTGATGTAATTTACCTATAATTTACCCTTTTATGAACTACAGGGGGATAGAAAGACTAGTGAATAGTGATGCTACTAAAATTAGAGAGAATAGTGATGATGCTAAAATTAACTTTTCCATACCCACTTTTAAGTTCTCGTGACTCATGGACTAGTCAACATAATTCGTCAGTTTCTTATAATCATTAACTTTTGTAGATAGATAGCAAGCATGTATGGAAAGTACAACTCTTATACAAACGGAAAAGAAATGCGTTATTAGTCCTAATCTAGCTATTAATTCTAGGGGCATCATTCTCCTTCTTTAGGTCATGAAGTGAAATTTTGCAGCTTTAGATACTTAGAATCCTCCCACTTTCTCTTTGCGTGTACTTTACTTCATCATCAACACTTTGGCCTTTGATCAGACCGGCTCATCATAGTGAAGAAGGGAACATCAAATTTTGAATTAGAAGTTCTTAATTTGTTGATCAATCCTAAGACTTAGCAAGTAGCATAAGACAAACATGAAGGAATTGATCCTTAGAATGATGCAAAGTTAGAAGAGAATACAACTGCAACTTCACGAGGGGGAAATTTGATTTCGTCAGCTCACAAATGAGACAGCTGCAAGCTTATCAATTTTCATCACGTGCACTGATGCACAGGAGGCAAAAAAAAAAAATGAAAAAAATAATAATTGAGACCATAAGCTTGAGCAGCCGATAAGGCAAAAGAAATTAATTACTTGGGAGATTCGTGTATCTATTAAGGGGGTGTTTGGTTTAATTTCTAGAAATTATAGGAAATGTTTTCCACCTAAAATATGATTTCCTTGTATTTCTTAAAAAAATTATAGGAAAAGTTTTAAGAAATCAAAAAGTACCAATTTTCTTGTTTTTTGTAATTTGCTTGTTTGGTTCAAAACAAGAAAATAGCTCATAACTTTATAGAAAATAACAAGATTTGGTAGGTTTTTAATTAAATATGGTATGTGTCAGATTTCTGGTGATTTCCTCTGATTTTGAGAGGAAATTGCTTTTTGTAAAATTTGGTAGGTTTTGATATTTTATAGAAAATATTTCTGTAAATTTTTTGTTGAACCAAACACAATTTACAGAAATCTCTGAAAAACTTTTAATTACAAATTTGCCATTGTCAGATGTTTTGAGAAAAGTTTTCTCAAAAAGTGTGCAACCAAACACCCCCTAATAATCAAATCTCTTTTGCCCGATCTAATAGTGTTTGCCACTTGCCTTTCTAGTCCCATTTCTCATCAAAGCTTTAGAGTGATATTAGGATAATATAGAGGAAGAGTTACTTCAATTAAGATACAATTAGGATAACATAGGTTCCAATCTTAAGCACCTTTTTATTTGTCAAAGGCCATGCCATTGCACCAAAACCCTGGAAGTCATTGTTGGCTAGAGAATTGAACTTGGATTACTCTAAGGGCTCGTTTGGTACGCGGGAATGAGTGAGAATGGAATTCAATTCCAACTCTTTTTTCCCGCGTATCAAACACGATGTACTTTTAGATGTTAGAATTGAAATTCCCATTTCTTATCAATTCTCACTTTATGTGGGAATTGTCATTCCCAACCATTTAACAAGGAATTGATATTCCCACTTAAGTGGGAATAAAAATAATCAAATGATTTCTAATTATACCCTTCTTAAAAGATACAATTAGATATAAATTCCTATATGAAAATTATTTTTATAAAAAATATCTTATCTTAAGCTACTAATACAAATATATAAATAAATATAAGCATGAATGTAACATGCCCAAGTTCCAATTTACAAACATGGTTCCTAAGTAAATTTATATCACTGACCTTATCATAGTTCCAATATCTTGTGATATTATTTTTTAATAAATTTCTGATATCGTTCCTAAGAAGTATATTAACGCCGACATGTAGCATTAGAAGTTAGAAAAGTGAAATTATAATTATTTATAATTAAAAATAATTTCTATAAAAATTATTTTTCAATTTGTAAGGCAAAAGTCCAAATTGTTGTAGAGATGTTGTGACAAAATATAACTATTATATAAAAATTTATTTCTCTAAGGAAAAAAATCATTTCTATAAAACTTATTTTTCTAAAAAAATAAATTATTTAGTTATTTTTAAAATATTTTTAACATTTTTAAAATTCTGTGTTTTGGTAAGGGCATTATTAGAAAACTAAATTTTATTCTCACTTGTGAACAAATGATACCAAATGAGGGAATGAGAATAAAATTGTCATTCCTGTTCCATTCTCTAAACGCGCCCAAACATGAGAATGAGAATGTGCATTTCATTCCCACATCTATTCCATTCCATTCCTATATTCTTTCCATTCTCACTTGACTCCATTCCCGCGTACCAAACGAGGCGTAATATTATATCAAAGAGCTCTTTCATTACACCAAAATTTTGAGGATATAATGAAAATAAAAGGACATGCTTTTATACTCTGACCCTTATGAACCAAAACTGGAGTTTTTGAATATATTTCGCTTTTATCATATAAATATAAATTAAATTATGTTGAATCAATCTTTGTTTATAACCAGTGGACGATGGACAATGGCTGGAGGCGCTTATCGGTGATCTCTAGAACTTTGGTTCAAGGCAACCGATGGACAATGGCTGGAGGTGATCATCTGTGATCTCTATGGCATGTTTGGCAATCCCTCAAAATGTGCACCGGTTTGATCCCAATTCATACTAGAGAAAAAGTGGTCGGGTAAAACTAGGCCAACATTGGCCCAGTTTTTTCTAAGGCCAGATTTGACCTTTACATTAGTTTGTCTCCAACCACCTCCCCATATCAAATCAAAATTGATGTAGTTTAAAACAGAACAAGGATCAGTCCTGGTCTAATTTTAGTGTGGCTGCCGAACACACCTTTATATATTGTTGAAAACCTCATTATAATATTTCAAATGTAAATATTTAATTGTTTTTAATAGGTTTTCTCACTATTGTGCGGGACGGGCCATGACACGAGTCGGCCCGTTTGGTCCACTTAATTATTTTTTAATATTTAATTATTTTTAATAGGTTTTTTCAATATTGTTAAACACTTAAGAATTATATGAAAATAGCAAACTAACAATGACATGATTACAAAACTAAAAAAAATATTTTTATTAAGTAAAATACAATGACATGATTACAAAACTAAAAAAAAATATTTTTATTAAGTAAAATTGTATATTTACATACAATTACAGAGAAAACCATCACAAACACAGAGATTTAATACAGTTCAGAGCAAGTTTTACATCAATGAATAACATAATATTATTCCACTAGTTAAAAAATACAAGAATAAAAGAAATTACAATAAACTTTAAAGAAAAAAAGATACTACTACCAACTAAATGCGACTCCACGGGTCGGGACAAGCGAGCCATGCCGCTCATATGTGGGCTGCACCCGCTCGCTAGGCCTCGTGGGCCGAGCGGGTTGTTAACTCACAATTGACTTGAGCCGACCCAGCTAATGTAGTGGGCCAAATCGGGCCGTCCCGTGCTGATCGGAGTCGAGCGGAGCGAGCGGGCTGGTGGGCTGACATGGCCCAGTGCCCACACCTGCTCTTCAGTCAAACTTCAGTCCCGTTGTAACGGTTCCCATGTTTCTTCCGCACAAAACGGGAATTTATATCCACAACGGAACTCAAATAACAAAACCCATTGCTGTCCCCCCCACCCCCCCATTCTAATCCTTAGTTAATTAACATAATTACGTTCACAAACTATTATTCGCGACAAAGCATATTTTTATAAAGCAGGGGGATAAAAAATTTACTCTAATCTCAAAAACATTCCCTCTCTATAAATAATAAACCTACCGACCATAGATGAATCCAAAGAATGGAACAAGGAGAAACCCCAGAAGAAGAAAACAAGAATTTACTCCAGATCCAATAACCTATAGAGATAGAGAGAGGAAACTCATTCACTAAATTCTAGAGAGAGAAAACTTTCCCTGTTCCATAAATACCCAACCTCCTCCCTCACATCTCCCCCTTTTTCCTCCATTTTCTTCCCAAAATGTTCATCAAAGCTTTCTCCAGCAAGCGAAAGACCGGATCCGTACCCGTATACCTCAACGTATACGATCTCACTCCGATCAACGGGTACGCGTACTGGCTCGGCCTCGGCGTGTACCACTCCGGCGTCCAAGGTAATGGATCTCCTCTCTCTCTCTCTCTCTCTCTCTCTCTCTCTCTTCAAAATTCTAGGGTTTGTTATCGGGATCTAGGGTTTTGGTGCAGTTCATGGAGTTGAGTACGCCTACGGGGCCCACGATCATGCGACGACGGGGATTTTCGAGGGAGAGCCTCGTCAGTGCCCAGGGTTCGCATTTCGGAAGTCGATTTTGATCGGAAGAACCGATCTTGGGCCGAGAGAGGTCCGATCGCTGATGGAGGAGCTCGCTGAGGAGTACACTGGGAACACTTACAATTTGATCTCGAAGAACTGCAACCACTTCTGCAACGAGGCGTGCATTCGATTGACGAGTAATCAGATCCCGAGATGGGTGAATCGCCTCGCTAAGATCGGTGAGTTTCGTGATTTAGATCTGGATCTGATTTTAAAAAAAAAGAATGGAATTTTGAGGGTTTTTCTTGTAATTTTTGGGGAATGAAGGGTTTTTGTGCAACTGCGTGCTGCCGGTGCAAGTGGCGGCGGTGAGGAGCAAGGCGGAGGAGGGGAAGGCCAAGGAGGATATTGAGAAGAAGAAATTGAGGAGTAATTCGAGCAGGTTCGCGAATAATACGAACTCTGTGAAAAATTCGGCGAGTCGAAGTGGCAGTAGAAAAATTCGGCGAGCTTCGTCGACGTCGTCATCGACCTCAATCCTGAAGGTTTAGCCGCCGGTGGGAAAATTTGTGAAAGCACCCTTGTGACAAAATTATAACACTCATTTTTTGCCCTTTTTGTTTAACTAATTGGCTATAAATGCTGTGGTTTTTTTTGTAAATACTGTGTTTTTAGTTCGACGTGGTGGGGCCCGTTAACCTTGAGAGTGTTACTGGTGGCACGTGAACGGTGTGAATGGGGTGGGGCCCACACCTGCCGGGTGTTTTGGATCGCGCGGGGTGCGCGCGAGGTCGTCGGCGGGAGGGGATGGGAGGGAGAGCGATCGGTCTGTGGGAATGGACGGTGCAGATTCAGCCTCTAGTGTCACACGTGCGCTTCTTTTTTCTTTACGAAAGCTGATGTTTCTTCGAAGTTGGGTAGATTTTTTTTTTTTTTGCTTCTGCTGTAGTGAGTTTTAGTGGGAGGTTTTTGTAATTTAAAAAAATAGAAATAAAAAGAATTGGGTAAAAGCTATGGTGGTGGTGGTGGAGGGTGACTGGGTTAAAATTGGGAAAGCTAGTGGGTGATGAATGGATTTGGACTCTTTGGCGGTGGAGCGAACATTTTTTTAAATGATTATCATTTTCAGTTATAATGAGCACCTTAGATAAGGAGTGGAGATTAGTACAAAATGTTCCTACTATTCTGGTGCACGCGATGCGTTCTTGTTATAGAAAGATATAGTTTGTTGGGCTCTTTTCTTAATTACTTTTATTTTATTTTTTGGAAAAATTTACAAGTTTGGGTGAATTTTTGTTAATCTTTCGGAATGAGGGAATTTCTGCTGATTATTTGAAGCTGCTATAGATGTTGATTATTTTTGAAGTTAGTATAGGTGTGAGGATATTTTCGCTGATTTGATCAAGAGAGCATTTCCTTATTTCAAATGTGAGGGCATTTTTGATATTCGGAGAAGGTAAGTAACACAACATTGGACTTCTCTTAGGTGTAGTTTTTTTTTTTTTTAATGGAAATCACCTATAAAATAGGGGTGCAATAGAGGAATCACTTGTATTGTTTAATTTATACAGAAACCATCTTAAAAGTATATTTTGTTTCAATCAACCATCATCATAACTCATGTTCTGCTGATTTTTTTTGGAGGCAAAGGAAGAGGGAGAGTGAAAAATAAGGAGGAGGGAGGGAGGGAGGGAGGGAGAGGTGAACCAACATTAATATACTAGTATTAAAATAATTTTGATAAAAAAGTCAACAAAAAAAATGAGTTTTGGTGGTTGATTGAAATGAAATGTACTTATAAATTGGTTCCTATATAATTAATGTGATTACAATATTGCACTTCTATTTTAAAGGCGTTTTCCATATAAATCCCCATAAATATATAGCACAGTATAAATATGTATGGTTATAAATTAAAGGAGAGCATTTTGGAATGACATCAGAAGGTTAGCCAAACTGATGATGATTTGGATGTCAATATTCACTTTTTTTCTAAATAGGATTGCTGTCTTAGATTTAGGATTCCGCTGTCTAATTTAGGTTTGACCAGTTGAGCAACTATATTAAGTGAGTCATTTCGGCGTCTTCTGGTCTTAATAAAGAGGCTTTGGAAACGTACGTGTATATATTTGGTGAGCTATTTTGTCATGTTGTTTTTTTTCTTTGGCTCCAAATTTACTTCTAGAAAATGGTCGAAGTTTACGAGATCATATCATTTGTTTGGTGTTAGCTTTGACTTGCAAGTGATCAGCAGGGGAAGGAAAAAGAACTATAAGATCAAAATCAAGTTGCCCGGTCACAAAATTTAACTTCAATTATGAGGGTAATGTTTGTCGTTGGAACGTTTGAGAGACTCATCTAGCACTCCCTCTCAAGATAGAATGCAGACGTTGCCGTATAAATTTAGATTATATATGCATGAGAAAAGGAGGCTAATTAGAGCTTAGAAGAGTTTCCAAGCGTAGAAAACATGCTCTTATGCCATGTTAAAAACTCTATTATATATTATAATTTCCAATAGCTTATATAGGGGGGAAAAATTTACAAACAAGAGGTTATCTTATACAATTAGAAAGTTGAGATATAACAATATTGAGTTGCATTAGCTTGTAGTGACAAGCTTTATCTATGAAGATCATGGTTGCTGCTAGCTTGTTGCACAGATTCATCTACCACTCTGCTCTGCTTCTTGCAAAAGGCAAGAAGAAAAGAAGAATCAAATAGCTTCGTTTTACGAAAATAGTTTTTCTTTTTTAAAATCAAAGATTATAATAGTCTGAAGTCGAATGTGTATATTTTATGGATTTAGATTCTCTCCGATATAAAAAAAATAGTGGATGGATCACTATATTATCAAAACCATTGATCATTTAGTGGATGATTATGATTTTTCTTTTGTGTGCGAATTAGGAATGAGCGTACATAATACACGAGAGCATGATGAGTGTTAGATTTAAAATAAATAACAAATATCCACTAAATAATTAATAATTATGATTAGAAATAATGATCAAGCCCTCCCACCACTTTTTTTGTAGTGGAGAGGATCCAAATTCATATTTTAAACGGTCCAGCTATCTTTATTCACCGTATAGTCAAATTTTGATAGGAAAGGCAACTTACCAAATTGTAAACTTTTTTGTTGGTGGTTTCTCCATATCATTGAATAATTCTTGGATTTAGCCATTTGATTGCTTATGACTGGAGCTTGATTAAAGATGCACAAAGGATAGCTAAGGTCAACCAATCTTCGTTTAGAGCTTGACAAATGAGACGAAACAAGTTCTAATTAAAACTGCGACGTTCTGGGATTGTTGATGACTATAATCCAAGTTTAATGCGTTTACGACTGGAGTTCGATCTGATGTGATGACAACTTTTGCAAATCAATGAAACAAGTTCCTTTTTTTTCTTTCTTTTTTTTGAAAATTTGATTATAAATCATGTCCAGGTATTAAAGATGTGAGGAATTCTATGAATCCGGAGGAAATTTGTATTTCCATTGGGTGTCTAGGAGAATCAACAGAAAGAAGCATTAACAAGAGAGCTGCTCGTTTAGAACTTTCAAAATATTTATGTTACCTAAGGACCTTGTTCTGATATAATTGAATTCATTTTGTTGATATTTTCAACGTATTTTCCATGTAGAACTAAGCAAAATAATCCCCAAACCGAGAATAATTGTTGCCCGTCATCATCAAGGGGCTGAAGATACCAAGGTAAGTGTCGTTAGGAATTTGCCTCTTTAAATGCAAATCTTGTCTGATGTGGGAGTTGCCCTCGAAAGAAGTTGGGCGAAAATTGATGGGGACGCTTTCGTCCGACGCTACTTAGACAGCGGCTTTATTAATCTCATTTGTGCATAATATAAAGCAACTGAGATTGATGAAGATGACCTTTTCTCAAGACTCAAGAGGAATGGCTCCCTCATGAGGAGACAACAGTAATGATGTGAAGGAGCAAGGTGTCTACTTGGCATGTGATTCACTTTAAATTTTAAACTTTAGGGTGTGTTTGGTAATTATCTAAAACTTTGGTAATGTCTCTTTTTAGCCTAAGGAAAATGGGTCAGAACTGGTTGAGTTTTTTGCAACAAGTAAACTAAAAAAAGGGACCAGGTTCAGTCCTGACCTAATTTTAAATGTTTGTCAAACACACTATCGTACTAATTTTTCTTTTTCGGTTACAATTTATTTCTTAGGAAAAAAGAAGGCCTAATTTCTCATAACCTTTGTAATTTGTTTGGTTTTTCTCTTGGTTTTTTCTCTTTTTTTTGGGTTGGGGGGTTGGGGCCCTTGGGGGTGTTGGGTTCACATATAACCCCATCTATTTTTTTTTCCTCTCATGAAATTTTTCGCTATTTTCCTAAACATGTGGGGCGTCTTGTGAAAAAATTTTGAAGTTCAAGAGGTTTTACGAGACACCCAAAATTTCACAGGAGTCATGTCAGATATATAAACAAGGTTTACGAGGATTATAGGCATAATCTCCCAAAGTTGAGAGGGCTTTTGTGAAATTAAACCGCAGAAGAACGTAGAGATCGAAGACAAAACTCGGACGATGACGTCTGCTTATTTTAATTAGATAGATATTCCAACGGATTTCGTTCACATTTTTTTTTGGAAAACTCCCCAGGGACCCCAAAATAGGGGACCCCTGAGGGGACATGTGAGGTGTCAGCCCATTTGGGGTACCTGTAGCACTACTCTTTTTTTTTTTGAAGTGTCACTTGAACTTGTAAGTGTTTTCATCAATCATGTCACCATACGGAAAAGTTTAGTCCTAAATCAATAGAAAGAGAACGTTACCAGTCTTTCCTGCACAATATTATGTAAGCTTATTAGTAGGCTTCTCCCGACGAACATGAGAAAAACTCTCTTTATGTCCTTCATGTTGGTTCCCTCTATGCTTTCAACCCTCAAACTTATTGTAAAATTAATCCCAGACCTTGGTCCTAAGCTAATTTACTTTTGGAGAGGAAATGGACCAATTTTGAACCAGGTTAAGGCAAAAATTAATCCGATAAAACTTGTTTCCATATCGATCCATTTATTTGCCAAATTAGAGCCCGAACTTCAATTTATTTTGTTCCGCTAGACTAGCATTTCAAATGTAGTTGCCAAGCGGCTATAAGGCTTCTGAGATATGAAATTATTCTACATCTTTTTAAGTATAAAAAAAAAAATCATAAAAGAGCACTACGAAATAATTTACGTAATTATTTTATGGATTCGTATTTTGTTAATTGATATAAATGTTCCTTTAGTTTTTTTAAACTATAGTTGTTGTTTTTGCAAAAGGATGCTCGTGTCAAAAGATCTACCATGCAAATTTTTAAAATAATAATTGATATAAGCTAATACAAGAAAATGTAGAAATAAAAAATAATTCGTTTTCACCTTAGCATTATGATGATTATGATGATGATGATGATCAACTCTGTATCATGGTTACCACCATCCGATGTTGTACTTGTATACGTCCAATCCAAATTTTAAAAACCAAATTTGACCCAATGGGCTTGAAAGAAATCTTACTTCCTTTGTCCAATGATGGGCCTATAATTAACAAATGTGACTAGGGGATAAAATCCAATAACAAATCATTACGTGTTAAGTGCAAAATTACAAAAGTTAACACGCACTAACAGGAGCTAATCCTCAAACTCGGAGCTTGCTAATCATCATGTTAGATTGACTAAAAATGTTCTCTTTGTTATTTAATAAAAAGAAAGGTCTCTTTATTTGTAAAGGAAGTGTTAGCGACCAATCCTTCTTTCGTAAAGTAATAAAAAGCTAAATGATGAATACAAGTCGCGGGTTAATTTTTACATCTCGTCTATCCAAATGAGTTAGCTAATTTAAAATTTTTCTTAACCATTTGTTATCTCAGTCATTTTTCTATTTTCAGAAAGTATCTAATAACAATTCTAAAGATCATTGGAGGCCATGATGTTGTTCTAAAGTAGCTAAATCATGCAATCATGGACGCTTTAGGGGCTGTTTGGTTTGCCTTCAAGGGGCTTGAATCCCTGGTGCCAACTGACAAAAGCTGACAGCTTTTGTCAGCTTTTGTCAGTTGGCACCAGGGATTCAAGAGGCTTGAAGGCAAACCAAACAGCCCCTTAGAATATCTGTACATAACATTGGACCCAAGTAAGTGGCGCATATGATATTGTGATTTGACTTGAGTACTCTAAAAAGGCCAGACTCTACAAAGCCGAACTCTACTAACTTTTATCATTATCATTGCCCCCTATAAATTTAGCAACCTAAGATAGGAACTATATTTAGTAATGTTAACCTAATGAAAGGCTATTTGCATAGTTGTCACGAGGAAGAAGATACAGAATTCGGAGTCCAGCCGAAGCCAAACATGTCTTCAATCTTTCATCATTATTTTCATCTATAAGAGGAGCCAAACATCATTTAAATTGCTAATTTTACCCCCCCCCCCCCCCCCCTCCCTATTAGTGTTATAGAAGTTTGAGGAAGAATGTTGGGATCAATAGAGGAATATGTAGATCTAACCACATGATACGTGTGTACGTTGATCGATTAGATATTTCTATAGGCATATTTAAAAATTTTAATGTGTACAAGCCTAGAATTAGAGGAATACTCCACCCGATCAGAAGTAGGGCTAGAATTGAATTGAATCGTATATCATAATGTTCATATTTGTATTTGTTTAAAATTTTCTATTTCGAATATAAATTCAAATATCAGTCTCCAAATTTCTTTGAATTCGAACTTAAATGTTCGTGAATATTTATCAAATATTATATATTTATTTGGTTAATGATCTATAATTCATATATATTAAACTATATAACGGAAAAGATATTTTAATTTGGTTAAAGATATTTGGTTCACTAAATGACGTACATTGGTTTTTTAAGCTTGTCAAAATTACCGTAGAACTTGAACAACAATGTAAATGAGTCAAAAACATGACATCATACATATAATAGTACAAATTATTAGATATAAAACACTAAATGAATATTTGATAATCAAACGAATCAAATATATATCTGATTAAATTCTATTTGTCTATGAATCCAATACTAAAAACTATTTTATTTATAGTTAAATTAATTACCGAATCAAATATAACTGAATAGTTAGACGAACGATTAACCGACTATTTTTTAATTGCTTGGTTCATTTCTACCCCTAATCAAAGGCAATTGAAAAAAGACAAAGTAAGAGATTGATTAAGATCATACTTCGATATTAAAAGGGTGAGAATCCGAGACCCCCAACACCTATTTCTTCCTTGCCATTAGTGTTTTATGAATGAAAAAATCCAACATATACAAACGTATCTAACATAATAAATTTGCTGAGAAGGAGAATTGCATATGAGCAATCATTCCTGGCTATTGAGAAAGAAAATGCATTTGGGATTTCCTCTGGAAATTATGATAAATTGCCTCTAGACTTCTTATTAATTAAATTAATATAAAATTATAAAATTATAACTCTTAACTTTAAAGTTTTGATTTAGTACATTATTAAGTGACCTTCAACATGGATGACATCATAACTAACAAGTTCAAATCCCTCATATTTATATGGAGTTAGAAAAGGATATTGCAAGTACAGATTTGACCCATAGAAAAATGCTAAACCTGTAAACTCTTTTTAGATTTACACAACTCTTTTGTAAAAAATAAGCCTTAAAAAAGGGTTCTTTTTTAGATTTACCAAGTTAGAATTAAACCTGGGTAAAGACTAAACCGGACCCGCTATAATTATGATTGCCAAACACGCCTAGAGACGAAAATTTCAGCACCCGACCCGGCTTGAAAGGATCAGGGCCGGATGTATCGGTAATCTCAACGGGGCGGATCCGGATCCAATGGAGGGCAAAATGGTAAATTTCGGACTTATGGCGGTGGAGACATGGAGCCCAAGAATCTCTCCAAACCCTGATCTTTCCTCCCTGCTCAAGAGACGAAGGGGGCCCACATTCCCATGGTTGCGATCAGTCGGTCAAACCTCTTATATTTGTTTTGGTCTCGTGAGCTATGCGTGGGGCCCACATCCACATGCCCTGTTTCTTCCCGCTGGCTTGTTGTAATCAGGATACGCAAAAATTTTTTTTTTTTAATATACAAATACACACTTAGAAATCACGGCTGCACTATGACGACGGAAAATATTTTTTTTTTATTCATAATTGTATAAACCTGCAGCGGCAATGAATCCCCAAGCTTCTATACAACTATTTGTACGAAATGTGACTGTAATTGAATTTATAATTTTTCACAACAAAGACCCCCAAGTGTTAAACACGGTCTTCTATTTGATATACCAGTAAAATATTGATTGTCTCAATTCAATTCAAACTTTTCTTCCATCTTAAACAATTCCATTAGTAGGTTAAACTTAGTCATTCTTTTGATCAAGGATTATTTACATCCAGATACGATGCGATGCGGTGTAATTACGAGGACGATTGCGAGATACGTATATTTACAACGATAACCCCCTGAGTAAATTGACTAAGGGGCTGTTTGGTTGCACGCTTTTTGAGAAAATTTTTCTCAAAACAACTAATAATGACAAATTTGTAATTAAAAGTTTTTCAGAGATTTCTGTAAATTATGTTTGGTTCAACAAAAAATTTACAGAAATATTTTCTATAAAATATCAAAATCTATCAAATTTTACAAAAATCAATTTCCTCTCAAAATGAGAGAAAATCACCAGAAATCTGACACATACCATATTTAATTAAAAACCTACCAAATCTTGTTATTTTCTATAAAAGTTATGAGACATTTTCTTGTTTTGAACCGAACAAGCAAAGTACAAAAAAACAAGAAAATTGGTATTTTTTAATTTCTCTAAACTTTTTCTATAATTTTTTTAAGAAATACAAGGAAATCATATTTTAGGTGGAAAACATTTCTTATAATTTCTAGAAATTAAACCAAACACCCCGAATGAAAGAAATCCTAATGAAAGAAATCCTAGGGTTTTGCTCAGGATTACCCATGTAATCTCAGTTAGTAAATCTCAAAACTATCCGTGCTTCAAAAAAAAAAAATCTCAGAATTATCCGTGTATATAGGTAAACCCAAAGAGTAACCGGTGTGATTACACTAAACCACATAGTACGAGATGTAAATAATACTTTTAACAAGCTTGTAAGTACATTGTCTCAATAAAACTCAAATCATTTTTTGCATCTGAAATAATTGGCTAAATGGCACTTAACTACCCTTTTGTTTCATCATTTTTACACTTAAATATCTTAAGTTGTAAAAAAAAATAACACTTTAATACTTTAAGTCATATTAAAAAAACACCTTACTACATGTGAGAATATTCCTAGAAATATTCTCATGTGATATAGCACATTACATCTTTGTGATTGTATTGTCCCCATTTATTATTATATTTACCACTTTACCCACCTTCCATCTTTTTGTTAATTTTTATAGAGGGGTATTTTTATCATTGTAAGTTTTTTTAACGGTTACTTAGGGTATTTAAATATAAATGTAGTGAAACAATAGGATACCAAAGCACCATTTAGCCTAAATAATTCCCTCAAACTCAGTCATCTCTTGATTAAACTAGTAAATATATGCTCTCAATTCAACTAAACCTTTTCTTGTAACTTAATCTACGCTATCACCCTTCGTAGCTCCTAAGTCCCTTGCACGCAACCCGAACTTAAAACTAATTTTTTCTCATTTCATCATCCACAAAGCATTTTAATATTTCTAAGCATATTTATGCAAATCACAAATCTCTAGGGGAGTACAATGCATAAACACCAACAAAGACACCAGTTGCAGTCACCAATTTTTCTGTTCCACCCACTTTGTACTGTTGTCGACGTGCTCATTACGCATGCCGCAAAAATAGCAAACAAGATATAGTTTCTTTTCTTTTTTCCTTTTTTTTTTGGGTCAAATTTTTAGCTATTTATTCTTTTACTCCACAAACAAATGAATTTTGAACACCCTAATTTTTTTCAAAAGAATACAACAAAACCCCGAAAACAAATTCTGAATATAAAAGAAAGAGGAGAAAAGGGGGGAGACTGAAAAAAGTTACCATCTTTCTTTTTTCTTCCCAAAATAGCCACCTTTTTTAATCAACTTTTCCAGGCGTAGACTACTAACGAGAACCCCTCTTTGTTCTTTAGCTCGTTTTCTTCAGGGCTGGCCCACTCCATCACCGACGAGCTCGCCGCCGAGCTCGCTGAAGAAGACGACGAGAACGAGCTCGTCTTTAACAAGCTTTTGCTTTTGCTGCTATTTTTGTTCTTTTTCTTCCCATTTTCTCCACCACCGCCTCCGCTGCTGCTGTCGCTCCAGTTTTTGTTCTTACCAAAATACCCCTTCAACGTAGCCTTGGATACTCCCTCCTTCCCGAAATACTCGTCCCCCTTCTTCCCAAAATGCCCCTGATGTGTTTCGTCAGTCTCGAACCTGAAAACGAACGTCGCGTTTCCTGTAGAGCTCCGATCGCCACCGCCGCCGCCGCCGCCGGAGTTATCCTTTGACTGAAAAAGCCAGTTGTGTAGGTCCCACGAAAGCTGGATCCGGTCACCGCCTTCGAGTTGAACTCTCTCGCTACCGCGAAACTTCCACCGCAGCCTCCGAATCTGGAGGATTTGCTTTCCGTCGACTTCTAAGCTCATCTCTCCTCCGAGATCGATCGAGATCGTCCGCTCTTTGCCGCCAAATCTAGCCTGCGTTCTGTAGCGTCTGTCCTCCCTCATCGTCACGTGCTCTCTCCTCGAGATCAGCGTCGTGCTCAGCTCCCGCTTCTTCTGCTTCATCTTCTTGAAAGCTTGATCCTCGAGATCGCCGGCTATGAGGATGATCTCCCCATCAACTGCGATCGAGAGGAAGAATCCGGCGGCAGGCTCGGGACCGCCGCAGGATGGAAACTTCGCGCGCGTGAGATCCCAAGCGAAATCAATCGAGTGACTCCGATGACTGAATCTCTTAGATCCACGGCGAGCGAAGAAGAGCCAAGGACGGATCTTGAAGCTCAGCGGCCTATCTTGATCCAGGCCGCCGTTGCCATCGCCGTCGATGCGGAGCTCCGCTCGAACGAGGAGGCCGAGGACTGTTCTCGACCACGAGAGGGCGGCGAGGCCGACGGGCGTCTCGTAGACGGAGGTGGTGACGGTGGGGCCCGCCGCCGTGGACGCCGGAGGGCCGACTCCGGCGGCGCCTCGGAAGCAGGAGGGGATCGGATCGGGCATCGCTAGGGTTTTGATTTTAGGTCGGTTTTTTTTTCCCCCCAGACAGAGAGCGGTTTTTTATTTTTCCAGAATTTTAGAGGGAAATGAAAGAAATAAGGGGGGCTTTTATTTGAGAGAGAGGAGGAGCGTGGGGGGGTGGTGTTGCTTAGTGGGGAGGATGGCGGTAAGGTTACCGTGTGGTGGGGCCGCCATTGAGCTTAATAGAACAGAGTGGATCGGATTTGTTGAGTGTGTTGAATTGTTGATACTTTTTTGAATTATTTTGTGCTCTCATCCAACGGGGAGGGAAAGTAATTACTTTGAATAATTAAAATGGAATAAGTACAGAGTTTTCATGTATTAGTTGGGAAATGGCAGCTATTGGGAAATTTATTGGTTTGGTGTAAATTTTCCTTTATTTAGGCTTAATTCACGTATTTATTAGAAAAACAGGGGAAAAAAGGGGAAACAATTGGATCTTTAAAGATTTGTGGTTGGCAATAGCAAAAATTTTGACTCTTTTAATACTATGCTCAGTGTTGACTTTTCTCTAACGAAAGTTATAGCCTTGACTTTTAGACTAAATATTTTCGATGGCTGAAAAGTGGGGAAATAGATTTTATTTTTACTTTTCCCCTTTTTATTTAGGTTGGAAAAAGAAAAGACAGAGTAGATTGGGGAGACAGAGTTTGTATTTAGTTCTTATTTTCCTGAAAACATATTATCATTTCAAATAATTAATTCGAATATGAAATTCGCATAAGAAGATAAAATTATCTCCCGAAAGGAAATTATGACATAGAAAAATCTCATCAATATAATTGCTACAAACTTGTTCATAACTAAATTACATGCAAAGAAATCCCGCATAGAAATTCTCATGAATATAAAAATCAATATATTTCACCAATTCTAGTTGTATTAGCAGCTAGTAGAGTCTACATATGACATAAGCTAAACTCATTGTTGCTTCACAGATGTACGTATATTTTATTTGCTATCAGCCTATCACCAAAGAATTTCAAATGCTAAGTTTGAGTTTGAAGCCCTCTAATAATTATATCTCTAAAGCAATGCACACGAATAATTTGGCAAATAACAACAAAATAGCAATAATACGCTATAGTGACCAGCACAAGTACATGATGCTATGAAAATAAAAAAATCTGCAGTAATTTTCCAAGTCCTTTACGCGTAAATGGTTCAGGTCAAGCTTGGGTTTTGGCTAAATATGGCTTTTAATTGACCCGGAATCAACACGAAGATACTAGGGGTCAGCAAGTCTTCGTCTCAGATTTAATTCATTCAATTTGGTGCAATTTTTGTTTGTTTCTTGTACCTTCATTTTTATTTTATTTTTAAAACTTTTTCCTAAGAGCAATCGATTCTCTTTAATATATTAATAAACTGGTAATAATAATTGTCTAAGGAGAAGAGAAGATCAGTGGATAAACAGTGACTCTAACAAATTGATTCTAAGTTTTTTTTTTTAAAAATATTTCTAATAAGTAATTTGCTCTAACTTCCACCGAAAAAGGTAAACTAATTTGTCACTGTCGGTTGTTTAGAATTCAAGTGCCAAAATAGTTTGCATTGTATATGGTTGAAATCGCTTAATAAAATGCAACGAAATTGTTTATCAAATATTTGAGTCAACATATTAAATTTATTAGTTACCTTTTGCAGTGAAATATAATCACTTCAATAGTTTTACTATAAACGTGTTATAAGAAAGTGTGCACTTTGGCTAACAAGTGATATTTATCTAGATTTTGCAAAAACAATTATGCAAAATTTCATTAAAAGGCATAAGTATTATGCTTGTGCTTGGCATCGGTTATTTGGATTTTTTTTTGTATATAGGTTGTTTTATTCACTCTTTGAATAAGTTAAAGCTGTCATATTATAATAACATAGATGATTGATTATATTTTTTTATAGAACATAACTTATAAATCATCTATTAACTAATACATTAACTGCTTATGAAGAAACAGACAAATGAGTATCTATTTTGCCTATGTTTTGAGAAGAGAATAAAAATATTTTTATCAATTAAAGTAGATAGTTTGAGTGGTAGATATTTTTATGATATAAATTAAAATATTAATTTTAAAGTTCAAAATTAAATAGTTTAGCAATCAATCTCTCCTTTACAAATCTAAATAAAAAATTCTGATTAAAAAAAGAATATACGATAATATTTGATATTTTTTGAAAGTGATTTAATTGAAAAAGATCATAGGTAATATTTGGTTTCTAGTGAAAAGAGACTGGAAATCTCCCAAAATTTTAATCAACGCCCATCTTGGGTTCTCCTGAGATTGGGACACAAATTGGACTAACAATTCTCTCTAATTTTCCAAATGGATAGTAGGACATTCCACCATCCTCTAGTATTAAGGACAAGAGACTTTTATGATCATTATACCCTCCCACCACATGTCTTCCCCACACCAATGATATATTATAACATTATAATATAAAATGTTAAAATAGGGGTTCACTTGTAATTTTAGAAAATGTTCTAGCGCTCTTTGTAAATTTTGAAACTTTTAGGGTTGTATTGTGGTTTTTGAAATGGCTAGGGTTTTTTTTATAAGTTTTAAAGTTTAAAGGGTTGCTTGTAACATTTATAACTTTCAAGGGAGTGATTGCAAAGTTTTTGGGTGGCTGTTCTGTAAAATTTTCTTATTTGTAATTTTCAAAACTTTCTAGGGCTTGTTACAAATTCTTCATGGGTGCTTGTAATTTCCAGAATTTTCAAGGGGTTGTACTTTTAAGGAGTTATTTGTAAATTTTAATTTTTTAGCATGGTATTTGTTATTTTCATAACTTTCATAGGACTTATTGTAAAATTTTCACAAGGCTTTTGTAAACTTTTCAAAGGGATATTTGTAAAATTTTTATGGTGATATTTGTAATTCTCAAAATTTTTAAGAGGTTAGTTCTAAATTTTTTAGAGGGCTGTTTGTAAAATTTTAGGGTTTATTTATACTTTTTGAACTTTTCATTGGACTATTTCTAATTTTCTGTAATATTTGGTGTTATGGTATTTTCAATCGCCAAGATTAGGATTCGTCATTACGCCTAATTCGACCGAGTCGACGCTTGGGATAGCCAAAGTCTCGATTCAGTCGACTCATCGAGTCGACATCTCACCAGAGTCAATTCAAAATGCGGTACTTGCCGACCCTCTCGTCGAAGATGACTCGCTACAAGCCTACTCGACCAATTATCTGACAGATATCTCACGAGAGCTGACTCGAAAGGCGACACCTCTCGGCACACCTTCATACGAGACAAAAGGCGACTACAACTTCGAGCTCCCCGCTGACAGCGCTTCGACATCATACTAAATGTGTGACAAGCGCCATCATTCCTCCATCCCCAACACTATTTATGGTACATCGGACCACACAAGCTTCGCACGCCGCCTATCCAATCTCATTAAATGCCGAAGTGACCACGCTCATGTTTGCATCGGAAATTATTTTATTTGCTGAACTCATTACAAATCGTTTATCAAATACAATGAATTCAAAGAAACACGCCTTTTTTTTATAATATCTCTTGTTACAAACAAATAACCTTCTAGAAATACACGTAGAGGACGTTTATCACCCGCTGTTTGCGTGTGATCTTTGCCTGTGCCGGGGGTGCGTTAACCCGTGGACTACCGAATCACAGATCCAAGTTGAATCGTGAAGAAGGTTCAATGTTAATGTTTCGTTTTAGAAACAAAGATAAAAGTGGATATCTTAGCAAAGTAAGATAAAACACTCTTCTCAAGATCAAATCAAAGCTTAGATCTCGAGGAAACGCCGAAGGCTCTTGGAAGTGCTTGAAAACAATGAAGACTCTTTCTCTCTTGCTCAAAATTTGTAAAAAACTCAAGTCTCTACCTAGAATCTGCTTTTTCAGCATTGGTCTGCTTGGTCCTCGTGCATATGGATGATAGGGGGCTATTTATAACCCGTAGGAACCATAACTGAAGGTTGAAGTCGAAAAGAAACTGCCTCGACAAACTCCTATTTCCGAGATAGTCGTCACTGTCTCAGAAACATGGTTTATTTCTAGCCCTTTTGTAACCGCTCCCATCACGTTTAAATGCTATTATTTCTGCAGTTATGGGCGAGATTTTTGCTTGTAACGGGTTCTCCTATGTTTATGGATGATCCCCAACAGTTATTAAGCCACGTATACCGCACAAAACTCGAGAAAACCACTGCTAAGCTCACTCTAGTTTTCAAGACAGTCGCCACTGTCTCGGAGACTATGAGTTGTCTCATAACTTCCGAGACAGTGAACACTGTCTCGGAAATTATGAGTTTCCTCATAGCTTTCGAGACATTTTCTGTGTCTTGAACTTTGTGTAATGCATTTTGTATTGAAGAGATTCATTGACTTGTAATCTCTTTTGTCAGAGTATCGTACAGAGCGCTGAAACTTTACTTTAGCTTAGTGGGAGTCGTCTGATGAGATGGGAAACTTTCGAGTCGACTCAAAGTGTGTTGATTGACATCGCCTTTCGAGTCGACACGAAGGGATCTCATCTCGGACTTCGAGTCAACTACTAATGACTTTTTGAGTCGACATGGAGGGGTCTCGTCTCAGGTCTCGTCTTGGACTTCGAGTCGACTATCACCACCTCTCGAGTTGACACGAAGGGGATCTCATCTCGGATCTTGTCTCAGACTTCAACTCCGACTTTGAGTTGGTTATCAATGCCTCTCGAGTCGACACAAAGGGGATCTCGTCTCGGGTCTCGTCTTAGACTTCGAGTTGGCTATCACTGCCTCTCAAGTCGTTACGAAGGGGATCTCGTCTCGGGTCTCATCTCAGACTTTGAGTCGACTATCACCACCCCTCGAGTCGACATGAAGGAGATCTCGTGTCGGACTTTGATTCGGCTATCACCGTCTCTCGAGTCGACACGAAGGAGATCTTATCTCGGGTCTCATCTCAGACTTCAAGTCGACTATCACCACCTCTCGAGTCGACACGAAGGAGATCCCGTCTCGGGTCTCGTCTCGGACTTCGAGTCGACTACCAACGCCTTTTCGAGTCGACACGAAGGAGATCTCGTCTCGTGTCTCGACTCGGACTTTGAATCGGCTATCACCACCTTTCGAGTCGACATGGAGTTGTCATCTTCTCTGATTGAGACGTCGATCGCCTTTCGAGTCGACCCAAGAGGTGTCGTCTCGTCTGGTTGATTGAGACGTCGACTTTTACTCAATTTGTAGGGGCCGTCGAATTGTGATTCCCATTGTTAATTTGGCTCCTTAGTTGATCTTTGGCATCAGATGATTCTCTGTAGCTCAGATGATGACGTTTATTGCCTTTCTTTTAACTTGAGTTATGTGTGATATCCTATAAGCAATTTTTGACGCCTACAGCCCACTCCGCGGCCAACACCTGTAAAGTGAAAGCTGACTAAACCGTCAACTTTGACTTAGACGACGAGACCAAAATACCCTTCCTTCATTGCCATGGGGAAATTATTCTCAACACGGGGGGTGGGGGGGGTGGGGGGTAAGATAAATTTCTTAGCATTTTTCCTCCATTCCACTACACTTAAGAATTGCTATAGTTCGCCACTTTCCCATTAAAGTAACTAGCTAACTTGATCGTCGGAGGAACAACGTGGAAACCAGACCCCTCCCTTTTACGAATTGTTGAACGTGCAAAGAAGAACAACTCTACTCAAAACTAGATATTCAGAGAAGTTAGCAGCCCCTGATCAACCTTATTCCAACTAACTTATCTGTGTGATTATCTAACATCAATATTTGGTTATTAAAATGGATAATTTATAATTTTCTAAGTTTTAAGGTGCTTTTTATAATTTCAGATTTTTAAGGGTTTAGTTATAATTTTTGAATTTCAAGTCCATTGTTTTCAATTTTCTACTTTTTCACGGGCCTATTTGGAATTTTTTAGTTTTTAGGAAGATGTTATTTTTTATCTCAACGGGTTGTTTGTAGTTTTTAAATTTTCAGGGGGATTATTTATAATTTTTAGATTATTAAAAGGAGTGCTTGATGATTTTCTAATATCAAGAAACCTTTTATATATAAATATAAACTGTGTGTGTGTGTGTGTTGGGGGGGTGTTATATTAGAATTTTCTTATTACTGATAGTTTCAATTTGATGAGAGTTCGTAGATGAATATATGATTAGAAAGTATAAATTGATCATTAAAATTTTCTAATTATGTATAGTTTTAATATAATAAATTTTTTAAATGAATATAGGATTAGAATTGCACATGTTAGCCTCTGATAAGATGGATAGTGTGACGCTCCTGGGTTCACACAAGGCTGCAGTCCCAGATGAAACCAAGAATGTCAAACATGCCATGTACTACACCGTGCAATAACATGTTTCACCATCACAATTAACATCTATCTAGTAGAGTCAACAACAGGTGTAGGTGAAAAAGCAAGTGAAAAGATAATGCAAGAAATAACTGATGAAATAATAGTGATCACATTAATATCTCATCATCCAACATACATAAATATATAGTCAATGTCTGAATAGATAAACTGGAATACTCAACAAGTCTTAAATACAAATATCCGACAAGAGGAAATAAGGCACACATCCTTTACAACTTCTAGAATAAGACTCTCAAATGTCTAAACAAAAGTCTACTGTGGAACTCCAAAAGAAAAATATAACTAAATAGACAGCTGAAGCTAAAGTGCATCGCCATCAACCTACGACTCTCCGGGCTCCTGGCTCGTTACCTAAAAGGGGGAGGCACAACGAGCGTCAAAGCGCTAGCGAGCAACATCACAACCAACCCCAAGGGAACAGGGCTCGTTGTATAAGAAAATACAGATAATACATAATAGATCTAAAATTTATTGATTTTACTAAAGAGGATTTTAGTATTTAGAAATTTACAACACGAGCATAGGTACGTCGAGCAAAATAATCCAAACAAGGAAACCCTCATGTATATACCTTGTATCTCAAATTGTAAATCCCTAAACACCAAACCCGAGGTTCTAGTACAGGAACAATAATAAAAGAAATACAACTAATCTCAGAGCATAAATACAGTATCATGTCATAGCCTACATGAGTATCATGTTATTACTTACATGAATATCATGTCATAATCTACATAAGTGTCATGTCATAAACTCCTGTGAGAAAGTCATATACAGGGTTAAGAAATATGTCCGATATAGGAACTAGATACTGTGGTTTCCAAACACATGGAGTAAGTGGCAAATGTCCAACACGAGGACTGAAATGGATCATAGTCCAACACGAGGACTTCTATGGATTATAGTCTAACACAAGGACTGTGCAATAGTGAAAAGTATATGCGGAAAGATATACAAAATCTAAACTCGCATGCGTCTCGGTGTACATGTCTAAACTTGTGTCAAAAGTCAACCCACATGTACAGATAAATCACTAACATTGTGAACTAGTGTCAGATCATTGAGGCGACCTCGAAAAGCAACTTAAACAGATCAAGAATCTGTAAAACCTCTCATCAGTCGACTGATGTGTCGACTGATGACATCAGTCGACTCATATGTCGACCGAAAAGCTCAGGCAGCACAGCCTCAGCTCACCAGTCGACTGATCTGCCGACTGAGGAACTGAGAAAAACACAATCAACCCGTCAGTCGACTGACACTAAAATTTTAACCCATCGGTCGACTGATCAGTCGACCGATGGACTGCAGAAACTCTGCACAGGTTGTTATTCACCCAAAAATTGATATAAACTCATCCCCATCAAATCCAAGCATGAAAAATACTGATATTAACATGTATGAACTAAACTGAAACATAACTTTCATGTACAAATACATAAACAAAACCCTAAACATGTGTATTTATGTTTTAAAACATTTTTAAAACAAAACTCATGTTAAATCTCTTATAAAAACATTTCAGATCTAGATTTTCGATTCACAAAACGTTGGTGGGTTTTTAACATTCTGAAATAACGTATCTTCCCTCTATATGCTATAAAAATCAATCCTTTGTACAAAAATATCATTTTTGGCTCATCAAAACTCATGAAAACCATTTGAAAACATTTAGAAAATAGGACAAGGTTGGGCGAGATGTTACTCGCCTCTGGGGTGATGAGAAACTCCTGGATCTGAGAGAGAGTGGTTCCCCTTCGCTGCAACGTGAAGATTTCGACGAAAATTGTCTCGCCCCGCTTCCCAAAATACACAGGAACCGGAACGTGAACAAGCCCGCGACGTATTAGATTGAGAAGAAATATACTCTACCTTTTTTTTCTCTTTTCTTTTCTTCTCAATCCAATACGCTAAGCGTCTGAAAATAAGTACAATACGAAGTCACAGGTCCCCGATCACACATAGCAAGAATATAAAGACAACCCAGAATGAGAAATAGACATATCATCAATGGTAAATCATCCCAGACATAAAATATGGGTCAAACACGCCCTTAGTACAAAACGGTCCAACTAAAAATATAAAAATACACAGTCCAATAGAAATAAAAGGTAAGTACTGTTAAAATAACTAAATCCAACATCAGACTAAAGTAAGATTCTGCAAAAGAGATCTAACGCTCATCAACTACTACAGAAAGAAAAGTCTAAGCTTCAGATTGTTCTTCTGATCCATCTGGAAGACCTCACTACTGCAAATCCTCTGGTTCTTGTACTATCCCGAACTGAGGCTGTACACCTCCTAAATCTGACGTACACCCAGAAAATAGGAGTACGTCAGCGTGTGAAACACACGGCAAGATCCCCCAAGGTAAGACAAATATAATAACAGTAATGATAAAATATGTGTGGTCAAAGCGATAACAGAAATAAAAATAGAACATGTGATGATAGTAATAATGATAGAGGCGTGCAACTGGAATACTAATAATTAGATGAATCCAAAAATCAACCAAGTAAGAAGATCATGCAGGTAGCGATCAAAAACCATCCAAGCAACAAGGTCATACAATAGATGGAATTAATACTTAAAAATCTACAACTCGAGACGTAGTACATCGAGCGAAATAATCCAAACAAGGAAACCCTCATGTATATACCATATGCCTCAAATTGTAGATGATTAAATATTAATCCCGACCTAGGTATGGAAAGAAACATAACTGGCCTATATCTCACAAGGATCCAAACTCATCAAAGTAACAATTCATGTAACTAGCCATTCTATAACAAGTCATCGGTCCAACCGTCTAACCCCAGTGCGTATCGGTTCACTGGCCCAACAGACTAACCCAGTGTGTATTGGTTCACTGGCCCAACAAACTAATCCATTGCGTATCGGTTCACTGGCCTAACAAACTAACCCAGTGCGTATCAGTTCACTGGCCTATCAAACTAATCCAGTGCGTATCGTTTCACTGGAGCGACCCTAGAGGATACATAAACAGTCACGTCTAATCACATGTACCAAGATTTCCCATTCCGGCTCTTCTTATTTTCTAAGCCAGCAACACACAAGCCTCTAAATCTTATTCATGTCACATAGATCACTATAGTCATGTATTTCTCGTGATTCTTAAATATAACAAGGAATGATAAATACAATTAATACTAATTAACAGTATCATAAATCAAAAACAGGAACCATGAACATCTACTATAAACCGTACATGAGGAACTATCATTAACAGATATCATGCACATGAAATGTCGACATTTTCAATTATTAATTCCAAAATAAATCATTTTAATTTATTTATCATAAATTATTCAAAATAATCTTTAAAATATATTATTATTATATATTATTCCATATGAACAGTAACTGTTTTATCTTTTCTTTTTAACTATTCTAATTTTCTTTTTCGATAACAACTCTTAAAATTTATCTAGCCTTCAAAATGCAAGCTTGTCATTTTATATTCATCATTTCACAAGAAATCTACTACAATAGTACTTAACAACATTCATCATCATCCCACGCATAATATCATAATCTAAACAACATATATAACAAATAACATATATAGAAATTGTAATGGTAATGAGGTGATGCGGGATCTTGCCTACGACGAGTCGACTGCGAGTGTGGCTAGCGGCGTCGACGCGGGAAGGGACTGCGACTGGTGGTGGTGCGGTTGCTGGAGGAAGCCGGAGGGAGATTGGGGATGAAGAGAGGGAGAGGGCGGCTTGGTGGTGACAGAGGTGGCCGACGGCGCTGGCGGCTGGACGGCGAGGCGGTGCGGGTCTGGACGCCGGCGGCGGCGAACTCGGGTTCGAGTTCGGGTGCAGGTGGCGGCGACGGCCTTGGAGGCGGTGTGGGAGCGGCTCGCGGGCGGCCAGAGGTGCTGGCGGAGGCCGAACGGCGATGGAGGAGCACGGGGACGGGCACGGGTCGAGGGTGGGCTGCAGGCGGCGAACTCGGCGGCGGAGGGCTGGGTTCGTGGGTCGGGTTCGGTGCTGGGGGGAAGAAGAAAAAGATGGGGTTTTTCTTTTTGGGGGTGTAGTGATGGGGAGAGAGAGAGAGAGGTAATGTGGAGAGAAAAAAAAGGATTTGTTTATGGAAGGGGAGAGAGAGAAGGACTTGATTAGGTATTTTTTTGAATTTTGAAATGAGAGAAAAATGAAAGGATTTATTTTTGGCTGGAGAAAAACATGGGGAGTGATTTAAGGTTGATTGGAAAATTGAATAATGAGATTATGGTAGGAATTTAAATGAGAGAAAATTAAGGGGAAAGAAGATTATGGGAAATATTTATTTATTTACTTATTCATAATATTTAAAAATAATCCTTATAATAATAATTAACCATATAATAATATTAATAAATAATTAACAGCTAAATATTTATATATATTTACATATGTACTAATATACTAAGCTCAGGTTTACATTAATAATAACAAGGTCACTAATAATATTAGCTACTAAAAGATTATATATAAAAAATCACTAAACCGTAAATTAATATTTAGCAGAATTAATAAATACAAGGCTATATATTTTATTATTTATTTATTTTGAAAACTTAGAAAATTTCAGAAATTAGGAAAAATATTAATAAAATATAATATAACATTTTAAATACTAGAAAAATTGTTTAAATACGTATTGAAAAATTACGGTTGTTACAAAAATCCTCCAAGTTCTTCACCAAATCACCAAGAACAAAGCTAGGGTTTGAGATAGGGGAGAGGGGCTAGGGTTTTCTCTGATTTGAAGATGAGAGGGGATGATTTCGGGTGAAGGAGAATATATATGAACAGTTAAATCCGACCCAAACCCGAACCAAATCAAAACAGACCCGAAACCTGTAAAAACTAAAAATCAGCGTATAAGTCGACTGATGTGTCGACTGATACAGTCAGTCGACTGATGTGTCGACTGATCTGGAAAATTTTAGTTTTTGTGCATGTTTTGCTTATTTGCAAAACCAACGCACAAAACTCTACACTCATACTCTCATATTATCTCAAATAACTTGTTATCATGTACATCAATGACCTCGAGCTATTTATCATAAAAGAATTATTTATTTACTAATAATTCACATATATTCATATAAAAATTTACGGGGTTCTACAGATAGGCATGTGGTTTTTTTTGATACATGACATATTTTGATACCTTTTGAGAGTAGTTCAACAAATTGTCTTTATCTTTACATATAAAAAGGAGGACTAATTTGAATTAGTATCGGTTGCGGATGCTAAAGATATAAGACTAGTGCGACCACTCAAATTGAGTCAATGTTGAAGATTTAAACTACGTAAGAATCATATCATGGGTAAAATATGGAATTGTAAAGTCCATAGGGCTTCAGACTAAATATTGAATAACGTTTAATTAAGTTTTTTCTTATGCGAAAATGCATTCTAAGCCTGATGTGCAGAGACGTCTATAAAAATAATAGGCTAAGGGGCTGTTTGGTTCATTTCCATAAAATAATGGAAATGGATTCCCTCCCAAATAACCATATCCAAATTTTTTTTGGATCAACCAGGAATTCATAACTTGTGTTTGATATGGAGTTATAAAGTGAAGAGTAAGAAAGCATATCCAAAACCCATGATTGGTTCACCACCAAAGAAAAGGAAAACACCATCAAAGAAAGTTTTTCCTAAAAGCTCTTGTGTTTGATCCAAAACCGTAGAATAGGAAAAAGGCCAAAAATCAGTGTATACACATACCTGTGGTGAAGTTACCTAGAGTTCTTAACATTTCATCACTCAAAGCTGGCAAAGCAACGACTAGTTACACACAGTCTCTGTCAGCCAACACAAGAAAAAACGGCTAGTAGGAGCTGCAACAACTCAACAAACAAAGTCACTTGGGGGCCTATATAATGAGCCACCAACAGCCCAACACAAGTATAGCACATCTCAGCCAGGTAATAATTTTTCAGGCTTCTAATTTTACTCAGTTAAAAATATACCCTAAACTTTGCCGTAAATTTACTCAGTTTTTCTGACAATTCCAAAACTCAGACTTATCTAAAAGAGGCCTACAATTAGTAAGTAAATAGTGACAATTTATAAAAATCATATAAAATAAAAAAAAATTAGAAAACACAGTGAAGGATGTACCTTATCGTCGGTGTGGAGTAGACCCCGATGATCAAAGGAGGAACTTGAACCCCTAAACCAGAGATCAAGGCGTCAGATCTGAAGTTCAAATCAGAGAGGAGTTTCGAGTACACCCGAATCAGAGAAGATCGCCTCCATTAACGAAGGCGACATGCACTATGAAAACCCCCATCATCAGAAAATCAAAGACTTGTAAAACCCCAACATCAGAAAACTCCTTTTGAAATCAAGGGCTACGCTTCATTGAGGAGATAATCAAGGTTTTAATCGACCATTCTAGATCGATTTGCTGCCGATTGTTGTGAAGGCTCCTTGATTTTTCTATTGAATCGGCGCGAAATGGAGGAGGGAAAGGTAGAAGAGAAGAGGCAACGAGAAGATGAGGCGGTGAGGGTATCGAGTACGGGTCAGGGCTCTTCACGTGAAGAGAAAAGGAAAATCGGTGAGCTGGAAGCGGATGTCAGATTTCCAGCCCAATTCCACTCAAAAAGACCGGAAATGGTGTGTCCAAAAAATAAAACTGTTTGTCAGGTTTTTGGCAAACCTTTTCTTAAAAAAATTAGGAAACAAACGTAGTTTTTGGAATCCAAAAAAGTCCTAAAAGCTGTTTTTTGTTCCAAAGCTGCAGTTTTCCTATAATATTGGCCCAACCAAACAGCCCCTAAATATCACAAAACTCACCTGAATTATGGAAGCTTGTCAGATAAATGCTTCTAACTTTTAAAATAACAGAAAAGCCCTTCTAAGTTAGGGCTTATGAAAACCCCCTTTTAGCTTTAAAATTTTATCAAAACCCCCCCTACAATGTTAACTATAGTTGTTACATGGGTGAGTAAAATTACGCTTGGAGATATTTTTATCGACGAAAATTGTCGTTAACCATATTAGGGGATTTTCTAATAAAATATTAAAGTTAAAAGGGGATTTCTAATAACCTCTAATTTAGGGGTGGGGGTGGGGGGGGGGGGGGGGGGGGTGTTTTATGATATTTTCAAAGTTACGAGAGGTTACCCGGTAATCCTCCAAAGTTAAGAGCGGTTTACTGATATTTAGCTAAAATAACCAAAGGGAAAAAAAAACATAAAAAAGGATATCTTGTCTTGAAATTAAATCTGAAGCTCACCTTATGCATTACTCTATTGCGACGCTGGCGTGCGCATGGAAACAGCTGGCCTTCGCATCCTTGACACCCTAATTTTTTTATATAATAAAACAAACATCCAAGTAAAATCCAAAATTTATAAATCTATTGCCTCCATGTTCGCAAGCTAAAACTTGTCTTAGTCTACATTAATTATTATTTGGTGAAATATGTGGCTTTAAGCTTTAAAAAATAAAAAGAAAAGAAAAGAACGGTTTGACTAGGTGAGATACGAGTGAAGTATTTTTAAACTTAGTACATCATCGCATTTGACTCTCCGAACAAAACGGCTCGAGCGATGAAAGAGGTTGGGATCGGTTGTTGTACCAATATTTAACAGGATGCAACCAAGTTTATTTTGAGTTGGGCGAGGAATTAATTCATAGGAACCGTATTTGACCCATTTAAATTAAGGTCGGTCTAAGTTTGGGTCAATGCTTAGTAAGTGCCGGCTTCAGTTCGTCCTGGCTAGGCCTGTCCATCCGGCCCGGCCCGGCCCGACCTGGCTCGGAAATTCGGGCCCGAGCCGAGCAAAACCGGAGCCCGGACCCGGGTACCCCGGGCCGGATCTGGGCCCGACCGGGCCGGGTTCCGGGCTGGCCCGGATTTTTTCCGATTTTTTTATCAAATTTTTTAAATTTTATTTAAAATTTAAATTATAAAAAAAGACAAGAAAAATTAATGAAAAATAATAATTTTATTAATAACTTAAAATGGCATAAACTACAAATAAAAAATAATAAAAACAAATTCTTTATTAATAATTAATAAATCATTTATAAATTACAAGTACAAATTTATTTTGGAATTCATCACATCACAATAGATAAGTACATCCCAACTAGGTTGGCACCTACTCACCTATATCACTATTATTTGTAACTATTTTCAAAATAATTCTTTACAAATATTAAGCTAAGATATAAAAATTACAATTTGATGAATATTATTTATTCTTTATATCTATCTGCTAGTCCCAATTCTTCAAATTTATCTTCAATTCCAGCCATCCGATCGATCCTTTGCGTTCGTTTCTCGTACCTCCACCAATCTTGTAAGCACATCACCTTTTGTACAGTATACAGATCTAAGCATGTCCTGTGGTCGTCGATCAAACGTTATGGTATGCTGAAGGCGGATTCCGAAGCTACCGTCGAAACCTGCACGGTTAGTAAGTCATGAACCATGGTGGAAAGTATATGATATGAAACTGATCCATATACTTTCCAGCATTGCAAAATATCTAAAGCATTTCCTTGACATTTAACTAAAGAAGCAGATAAATATTCATCTATTTCAGAAACCTCCAATGATGACGATCCAAGTCCAGATCCACCAGTTAGCTCAGCTACCATTGCATACTTATCAAAACTTACACTTTTACCTCGGGATGAGCTCGAAGAAACCGAAGCTGTAGACTGTTGTGTAGCTACACCATGTCTAGCTGCATACTCATCATATAAGGTTTGAAAATAATTTATAATAGCTAAATGATGAGTAGTAGCAGTAAGAGTGGTTCCATCATCTAAGTCTATAATCTGATCACCATACAAGGATTGTAACAAACTTCGAAGGCCAATATCCTTCAAGCATGGATCAATAAGAACCCCCAAACCAAAAATATGATGAATAGGCCTAAAGTACTTATTAAATTTGCTCTCTATTTGAAAAATCATAGGTCCAAAAGTATCATCCATACGATATTTTCCAAAAAAATTTTGAATATTTAAAATTTGTAAAGCAGCTAAAGTAATGGTTGGATAATAACAGCCAGATAATAACATTGTAGCATCATAATAAACTTGTAACATTTCATTTAAATTACATATAATTGTCCATTCATCTTCAGTTATTCCATAAGTGCTACCAGAACTAGAAGCATAATAGTTTATAAAATCAGTTATAATGTCTTTATATTCTATTGCTATACTTAACATTGCATAGGTGGAATTCCACCTATGGTCAACATCTTTTGGAATTAGTTAGGGCTTTATATTTTTTCTTTTACAAAATTGTTTCCATCTTTTAAGTCTTTGTTCAGAAGCATTATGCATATAAGCAACTGTTCTAACCTTTTCTATCATGGATTTAATTTCAGTAAATGCACTATGAACAATTAAATTTAAAATATGACAGATACACCTAATATGAAAAAGATCACCATGACATGGCAATGATAAAGTTGATCTGATAAAATCAACAGCTACATTGTTATTACTTGCATTATCTAGTGAAAGAGAAAATATTATTTCTGAAATTTATAATTTCATAAGTTCTTCAATTATTAAATTTATAACATTAATACCAGTATGTGACTCTTCTATTACAATAAAAGAAACAACTCTTTTAAACATTAGCCAATTTTCATCAATCCAGTGTGCTGTGATACATAAATATCCAGTTTGTGATCTAGATGTCTAAATATCAGAAGTTAAAGAAAATTTATAGTTTAAATTTTTAAAATAAGAAATTATTTTTCCTTGTTCCTCCTGATAATATTTTAAAATATCATGTTGACAGGTTTGACGAGAAATTTTTTTAAATGCAGGATAAAAATCATCTCTAAACATATCTTTAAATTCATCATCTTCTACTAATTTAAAAGGAAGATTTTTAAGAATGATAAACCTGATTACGCATTTCCTGGCTCTGGCAGCGTCATAGTTCCAACTACCGAGACTACCAGAAGAGGAGGATTGAGAAATCGTAGATTGTCAGATATCACCTTGAGGAGTCTGGCCTTTGTTGTGTTTATCTAAATGGCGTTTGAGGTTGTTGGTGCCGCTCTTATGATGAGCTTGAAAAATCTTGCCGCACAACGCACACTTAGCCTTCTGGGTGAGGATCCTACCGTGTTCATTCTTGGTGACGTCGATCTTCTCGTAAAAATTCCACACATTGGATCTTGGCCTTTTAGGAGCTCTTGGTGCAGAGTCGTCGCCACCGGATTCGGGATTAACTTCGGTAGGAGTAGACCCAGTAGGAGGACTCATTTCAAGATCGGGAGATAGGTTTTGCTCTTCATAATCAAATCCGGAAGCCATTTGATAAAAGGATTAGAAAGTATAAGAGAGTATAAGAGTATAAGAGAGAAGTAGATGAGTTTTGGTGTGAAGAAAACAAATGAAAACCCACTCTATTTATAGAACCATCCCCCTAAGCAAATGACCAAAATAACCTCACAAAATACCCGTTTTTTGACCGTTTTTGGGGACAAAATGGTCAAAACACCGTTTTTTACCGTTATGGCCGGGCCGGGCTGGCCCGGCCCGGCCGTTTTGGCCACAACGGTCATTGTCGTGACCGTTGTGGCTGGGCCGGCTCTTTTCGGCAACGGTCACCAATGGTGACCGTTGCCATCGGGCCGGGCTCCGGGCCCGGGCTGCTCGGCCCGAATTTTTTGCCCGACGCCGGCCCTGTTCCGGGCCGGGCGTCGCTGAGGCAACCCGGACTCGGGCCCGGAACCCGGCCAAACCCGGATTACCGGGCCGAGGCCGGACCGAGGCCGGGCCGAGCCGGGTCGTGGCCCGATCGGGCTCAGGCCGGGCTCCGGGCCGGCGGACTTTTTGGACAGGACTAGTCCTGGCGTGTTTTATTCAATTATCATCTTTTTTTTTAAGATATCTTAGCCCGAGTGGGTTTTAGTTGTTCAAAGATTTTGAATTGGTGGTAAGTCAATGGTACTAAAATTACATGATTTTGTATTCTTAGTCCAATATCCATTAGGTTAATCAAAATTATGACTTTAACATCGTATCATAATCTTTTGATTTTAAATTTAAGGTTCAACAATATTCAATTTAGTGAGTGATATCCTTTTTTTCTCTCTAAAAAAAAGTGAGTCATACCTCAACTCTAAAGAAATCTCCACATAAGCATTCATTGCGGCACATAAGCACACTGTTTGTGTCAGGAACAAGTTTTGTCGTAGAATTCATTATAACTGTTTGTCGATTACAATGAATATAAAAGAGTGAGCTTCGTGCTTTGTAAAACTACTCTTTACAACAAAAATCAAATAACAAGCTCCTTAGAAACAAACGCAGGATCGTTGTTTGGATCGCTGCTTGCGCGGGATCTTTGCCTGTGCCGGGGGTGCGTTAGCCCGTGGACTACCGATTCACATATTCTGATTGAATCGTAAAGGTTTTGGGGATTCTTCCTTCGTTTATCGAAGTAAGAATTTGAAGCGAATATCTTATCGATGTAAGATGTTTACTCTTCTAAAGATCAAGTCAGAGCTTAGATCTCTAGGAATCGCCAAAAGCTTCTTGAGGATGTTTGTGAAGAATGAAGACTCTCTCTCTTGCTCCAATTCACCAAAAGCTCAAGTCTCTCTGTCCCAATCTGGTCCCCTGTTTCGTGTCTAGGGAGGTATTTATAGAGGTAGGAGTGCATAACAGTGGAAACGGGGGCGAGATAACTGACCAAATAACTGTTCTTTGGCCGCGTCAGTCAACACTGCCGCGGCTATTGGCGCGGCAGTGTAGGCTGCCGCGGCCAAAGGGACAGTTACAACCACGTTCTCTCGTGTTTGAAACTGTTTCTCCACGACCTTTAACCACCTTTTTTTGTGGTTTAACTGCTTTTCCACGTCAGCACACGTTCTATTTCCGATATGCTGTCACGTGGACTTCAAAAAATCATCGTATAACTGCTTGGTAACTGCTGTGGCACCCCTGTAACTTGCGCGCCACCATAGACTGCCGCGCCTTAGGCGCGTCACCATGAGCTGCCGCGCCTAACGCGCGCTACCTTAGGCTGCCGCGCCTAAGGCGCGCCACCTTGGGCTGCCGCGCCTAAGGCGCGTCACTCCAGGCTGCCGCGCCTAATGCGCGTCATCATGGGTTGATTGTTGCTCGTGTATTTTGTCGTTTTATACACACTGTTCTCTGTTCATCCTTGAGTTGTGTTTGGATATCTATGAGCATTTTTTAATGCCTATAAATACCCCCTCAAAAGTATCTCAGACTCAATATTTTAAAGATGAGTCTGGGACACTTTGGATATGATAAGTTTTTCTTACAATTTCTTCAGTGCTTTGTTGAGGAAGTTGCGTAGAATGGTCTTTGAATGGCTTCAATTCTTGACTTCTTCATCTTGTAGTCTATCTTGTAGTCTATTCAGTACTTTATAGAATAGCTAAGATTCCTCTGGTGCTGCGTTTATCGCGTGGCCGTTGTCGAAGTCTTGAATTAGAATTGCTGTTGAAGATTGGAGAAATAGTTTATACTCATATGCTCTATTGGAGTGTTCGGAAAATAGTTTAACCTCATATACCCGTTAGGAGGTTTAAGGAGATGCAGTTTATACTCATATACTCATCGGAGTGTTCGGGAAATAGTTTAACCTCATATACCCGTTGGGAGGTAATTAGGTTATTCTTAAGAATATTCTGGGTGATATTCTTTAGAAACTTCCTATTAAGGGTAGGAAAACAGTTTAGACTCGTGTACCTATTGGAGTATCATGGTCTCTTTTTTGTTGGTAGAGATGAACCCGATGATGGAGAGGAAGAACTTTATATTCTATCTCCTGGTCTCTTTTTTATTGGTAGAGATGAACCTGATCCCGGAGAGGAAGAATTTTATATTCTATCTCCTGGTCTCTTTTTTGTTGGTAGAGATAAACCCAAAAATCGGAGAGGAATAATTTATATTCTATCTCCAGGTGTAAAGAAAACTCAAAGTGGGATCTCCACTTAGAGAATATGGATAGGTTTGAATAATCCTAACTGTCATAAGGTTTGATTATTCAACTTGAAAATGGACTCCTCGTTCGTGGAATGAATCGAGAGAAGATTCTGGTTGTGGTCCTAACTGTAGTAAGGTTTGACCAAGTAGGAGTTTAAGACGATCCTAACTGTTTAAAGGTTTGATCGTTCAATTTGTGGACCTCTCGTTCATGGAGGGAATCGAGAGGAGATTTTAGCTTTGGTCGTAACTGTTTAAAGGTTTGACCAAATGGGAATTGAGACGATCCTAACTGTTTAAAGGTTTGATCGTTCAATTTGTGGACCTCTCGTTCATGGAGGGAATCGAGAGGAGATTTTGGCTTTGGTCCTAAATGTTTAAAGGTTTGACCAAATGAGAGTTGAGACGATTCTAACTGTTTAAATGTTTGATCGTTCAATTTGTGGACCTCTCGTTCATGGAACGAATCGAGAGGGGATTTTGGTTGTGGTCCTATCTGTAGGAAGGTTTGACCAAGTGGGGGTTGCCAATTGTCATGAATTGAAATTTTGGGTGTTGTGTCAGAGCTCAACAGTGAGAGTGTTAAAGGCTTGGACACATCGGGAGTTCAGGTGGATTTAACCACAAAGTATTTTAGTGGACCCACCCCAATTAATTTGATCGGTGAGGAATTTTGTGGTGGAGGACTGTGAATTATCAAGCATTCCGCAATTAGACCGTAGGAGTTTCGTGAGGAAAGACTGACCCAATGAGGTCATTGAATATCATCTCAACGAAAGAGTGCTTGGAAAGTCATAGTAGGAATTGGCGAAACTGATCCCGACGATTGAGACCAACCAAGAATCAAATGGGAGAAAAGCAAATGGGACATGTTTCACTCTTAAATGATTTCAGAGTTTTGTGAGGGAAGATCGACTTGATGAAGTCATTGAATCTCATCTAAATGAAAGAGTACTCTAAAAATCACAGTGGGAGGGTTTTAATCATTTTGGACATGATTAAATAGCCACAGCGGGAGATTCTTAATCATTTTTTAATGATTAAGGGTGAACTATTCAGATGATTGGTTTTCATCTTGAATAATTGATTAGTTTTGGGTTATTCTTAAGAATATCATATATAGTATTCTCTAGAAACTTCCCGTTAAATAGGTTACTTTGAATGTACTAGGGATAGTGCTTTTTTAGGAACTTTTCGTTTGTGAGCAACCTTGCTGTTCTTGATATAGAATCAAGTCTTGGTTCCTGTCTTCGTATTCAGCCATGATAACCTCATATCCACCCCCAGCTTTCAGGTGAACCTGAGTCTAATCACATTTGGAAGCTACTTTTAACCTCTTATATCGGTCGGAGGTTCGGGAAACAGTTTATACTCGTATACCTTTTGGAGTTACATGGAGAAGCAATTTATACTCATATACTTTTTGGAGTTAGGGGAAACAGTTTATACTAGTGTACCCAATGGAGTAGCATGCGTCCTCATTTGGCTTGTTTTGCCGTTATGACGCCGGAGTCAATTAAGGCTTGGATTTTATTTTTGAGTCCGTAGCAAATCTTGGTGGGATGAAGAACCCTTCTGTGGTATGCACAGTAGTTTGGATCCATAATCCTCTTCGCTCCCTCCTGGTCTTTAATAGGTGGTAGCTCGATCTTGTCGTTGGCGGGGAGGTATTTCAATATGGCTGGAGCTTCATCATCTTCAAAAGAATACTCCTTTTGGAACTTCGGATCGAGAGTCGTATTCACAGCGATTGCAGATATCGTCGGTTGGCTTCTCTCAACTTTCTTTCTTTTAAGAAAGTATTCAGCTTGTTCACCACGCATTTTCAAATCTTTCCAAGTTTTGGATGGTACGACCCCCAGGGCTTCCAGGACATCGATGGAGAGATTATTGTGGCATGTTTGTAGGATGAACTCCTCTGTAACAGGATCTCTGCAATTCATTGCCTTGTTACGGAAGCGCTTGACAAAATTGTCGACTGACTCTCCGTCTTTTTGTTTCTCATCCAGAAGGGTTCCGATTGACACTTCGGTGTCATCATCGAAGAAATTGTTGAGGAACAAACTTTTTATGTCATTCCAGCAATTGATGATCCCTGGCTTGAGACGTTGATACCAATCGAAGGAGGGACCACGAAGGGTGCCAACGAATGACCGGACTATTAAAGCCTCGTTTCCAGATATCATGCCCAAATGAGACTTGAAATAAATCAAGTGCTGAATAGATGGGTTCTTTTCGTTGAACGGTGTGAAGTTAATCAGATTGAATTTTGCCAGGTACGGTATTGAATCCCATTTTCTTGGATAGGGATACGGAATACCCGTTTTCTTTACTTCCTGAGCGGAAATCAAAACATTGACTTTGTTTTCAAGCTCTTTCATTTTCCCGTCATCGTCTATGTCTTCATTCGAAGGACGTTGAGGAGAATGAGTTGGACCACCCCCTGTAAGAGGTGCTATTGAACCATCCCCAATATCGTTGTTGGGAGGATCCGTTAAACCACCCCCAGCGTTATTGCTATTAGGAGGTGTATCAGCCATAATGACTTCATCCACTTCTGGATCACTGTCATCTATAACATTCTGAATGTGGCGGTTGGATTCAGGTCGCCGGGTGGACTCAGGAGGTTGAGACCGTTGAGCTAGCAATTCTCTCATTTGTTGGATAGCCAACTCCATCTCCGTTTTCATCTCAGCTCTAATTTCTTCATGTTGCTTGGCTAGAGCTTCTTGAAGTATTTGAGCAAATTGATCAGGAGTGATTGTGAACACTTCTCTGGCTTGCCCTGTGCTAGATATTGTATCATCCGAAGCAATCGCAGAACAAGTGTCCGAAAGCTCATCCTCTGAGGACATTCCTTTATGCATTTTCTTATAATCCCTACGTCTGATAGCTCTTAACTGGAGTCGAGACATCCGTTGAGCAATTCTTGAATTGATTTTTCCTTCCGGAGAAAAGTTGGGATGTGATTCACTTGAATGCCGCTTAGATTTTCCTTTATCAGCCATGTTGATGGTAACTTCAGGGAATTCGTCATCTTGGACAGCTGATCTTCTTTTGCGGAAATGTCTCGGCTTGGACTTCGACATTTCGGTGAAAAGTTTTGGGAGCATTGAGGCTCTTTGCGGGATGACTCCTCGTTTGGAGTAGCCATATTCTGATAGTACTGCTCTAATGAGTCGCGCACAGGAACAATGAGAGCTCATTTCTTAGACAATTCTCTTTTGAAATTTATTCACACCTCTAGCTTGATAGTACGATTCATCGGTATGATTGCCGGAAAATCCTATCGTCTGTTGGTATGACCCCCCAGGTATAACGATGTCTTTTGAGAAACACGTTTTCTTCTTGGGGTGTAAAGCCTTGTTGGCATTCTCAGGACAATTTATTGTTGCATTCGAATGATCCAAGGTTATGTCAGGAGTTACACGTTTAGAACCACCCCCTTGCGGGTGCAGAGTCTTAACAGGCTCCTGAGTTTCATTACGAATTTCCAAACGGGTAGAAATTTGGGTTTTCCCATCCTGGAGTTGCTTTGATTTGATAGGAGGATATTTACGACCCCCAATGTAAGAATCTATTTGGGGTTCACTCACAGGACCCAAACGTTCTTTGACTGAAATTCTACCTTGATCATCAGGTAAAGGACCAAGGCGATCCACCATTGACAAGTCGGGATTAACCCATGGCTTCCTTGGTGATGGAACATATATGGTTGTAGTAGACGTACCATGAACGGATGTTGACGGGGCTAAAGGGGAACTCCCGGGAGCTTCTTCTTGACCGCGGTAGGAATAATCGTCACGGTCGAAGGATGCGCCGCGACGGTGGAGACTGCTGCGGTTGGAAGCTATGCCGCGGCAGTGAAAACTGCCGCGGTCAAAGGATTTTCCGCGGCAGTGTACACGGTCGCGGTTGAAGGATTTGCCGCGGCAATGTACACTGTCGCGGTTGAAAGATGGGTCATGCTGATCCAATTCTTGTACGAGTTTGGATTTAGGGATCCATACGTTGTGATTTTTTGGTGCTTCCTTAGACACTGTTTCCTTCTTCCATTCTCGTCTTTGTTGTAAAAGAGCACGGGCGTGAGCGGCGTTTACCCTACGCTTTTGTATGCGTTCTTTGAGAGTCGAACGAGTTCTTTTGACAAGAGTCCATTCTTCCGTCGTGAGTTGTGCAGAGATATGAGTGGTTTGACGTTGACGCGACTGAACCACTTGATGTTTCCTCGATTCTAAGTCCGCATAGTAACAAACGCCATCGGTTTGTTCCAAGGCCTTAGCCAATTGATGAGCGTGACGTTGGCGTTGCCTCTGACGAGCCCTCTTCATCAGGGTTGGCAAACTTCGATCGAACGATTCCTTATTTATGGGGGAATCATTATGAGCAGAGCTTCCGGCTTTGAGGGTTGCCTGGATAATGTTGCGAGTGGAGGCCTCGGCAATAATTGGGTGAGAGTCTTCACCTTTAGCCTTCTTTGGCGTGTAAGCCTTCTTCAATCGTGAGATCCTCTTGTACTTGTGAGACAAAGAAGATCTTGAAGAGGATGATGAAAGATATTCCTCAAATTTGGCCTGGTCGAACTCGTACTCGACCATGGATTTAACTGGGATCTTGAACGGCTGCGACACGACGGTCTCGGCAGCGAGACCGTTGGCTCCCACTGTGGTCGCCAGTTTGTTTGTGTCAGGAACAAGTTTTGTCGTAGAATTCATTATAACTGTTTGTCGATTACAATGAATATAAAAGAGTGAGCTTCGTGCTTTGTAAAACTACTCTTTATAACAAAAATCAAATAACAAGCTCCTTAGAAACAAATGCAGGATCGTTGTTTGGATCGCTGCTTACGCGGGATCTTTGCCTGTGCCGGGGGTGCGTTAGCCCGTGGACCACCGATTCACAGATTCTGATTGAATCGTAAAGGTTTTGGGGATTCTTCTTTCGTTTATCGAAGTAAGAATTTAAAGCGAATATCTTATCGATGTAAGGTGTTCACTCTTCTAAAGATCAAGTCAGAGCTTAGATCTTTAGGAATCGCCAAAATCTTCTTGAGGATGTTTGTGAAGAATGAAGACTCTCTCTCTTGCTTCAATTCACCAAAAGCTCAAGTCTCTCTGCCCCAATCTGCTCCCCTGTTTCGTGTCTAAGAAGGTATTTATAGGGATAGGAGTGCATAACAGTGGAAACAGGGACGAGATAACTGACCAAATAACCGTTCTTTGGTCGCATCAGTCAACACTGCCGCGGCTATTGGCGCGGCAGTGTAGGCTGCCGCGGCCAAAGGGACAGTTATAACCACGTTCCCTCGTGTTTGAAACTGTTTCTCCACGACCTTTAACCACCTTTTTTCGTGGTTTAACTATTTTTTCACGTCAGCACACGTTCTATTTCTGTTATGCTGCCACGTGGACTTCAAAAAATCATCGTATAACTGCTTGGTAACTGCTGTGGCACCCCTGTAACTTGCGCGCCACCATAGACTGCCGCGCCTTAGGCGCGTCACCATGAGCTGCCGCGCCTAAGACGCGCCACCTTAGGCTGCCGCGCCTAAGGCGCGCCACCTTGGGCTGCCGCGCCTAATGCGCGTCATCATGGGTTGATTGTTGCTGGTATATTTTATCGTTTTATACACACTGTTCTCTGTTCATCCTTGAATTGTGTTTGGATATCTATGAGCATTTTTTAATGCCTACACACACTACTACAAAACGAGGCATTCCAGACGGAAAATTCCGTCTGGAATAATAAAAGTTCCGTCTACAAAAACTATTCCAGACAGAATTCTGTCTGGAATACTCGTCTAATTAGTTTCTGTCTAGAATACGTTATCCTAGACGGAAATTCCGTCTAGAATGTATTCTAGACGGAATTTCCTAGACGGAAAAAAATAGGTCTGGTTCATCTAAAAAATATTTCAGACAGAAAATCCACATTATTTGTTAGGCTAGTTTTCATATTATTGTTTAGACAGAAATATTTTCGTCTGAAAAATTTTCCGTCTAGGATATATCGTAATTTTCTATTTCTACTAGTGGCATGTTTGGTTGAATTCACATTATCGAGGTGGTTGAATTATACTTTGCAAAGAAGTTGTAGGATAGTTTTTGATCTGGGAAATGGTTTATTTGTTAGGCCAGTTTTCA
>BQKN01000914.1:30968-42068 GCA_022839385.1 Asparagus kiusianus | reverse complement strand
TGAAAACTGGCCTAACAAATAAACCATTTCCCAGATCAAAAACTATCTTACAACTTCTTTGCAAAGTATAATTTAACCACCTCGATAATGTGAATTCAACCAAACATGCCACTAGTAGAAAAGTGATTATCCTAGACGGAATATCCTAGACGGAAAATTTTTCAAACGAAAATATTTCCGTCTAGACAATAATGTGAAAACTGGCCTAACAAATAATGTGAATTTTCCGTCTGGAATATTTTTTAGACGGAAATATTTCCGTCTAGACAATAAGCCAGACGGATTTTTTTCCATCTAGGAAATTCCGTCTAGAAGACATTCTAGACGGAATTTCCGTCTAGGATAACGTATTCTAGACAGAAGCTAATTAGACAAGTATTCTAGACGGAATTCCGTCTGGAATAGTTTTTGTAGACGGAACTTCTATTATTCCAGATGGAATTTTCCGTCTCGAATGCCTCGTTTTGTAGTAGTGTGCTTATGTGCCGCAATGAATGCTTATGTGGAGATTTCTTTAGAGTTAGAGGTATGACTCACTAAATTTTTTTTTTGAGAGAAAAAAAGGATATCATCACTCACTAAATTGAATATTGTTGAACCTTAAATTTAAAATCAAAAGATTATGATACGATGTTAAAATCATAATTTTGATTAACCTAATGGATATTGGACTAAGAATACAAAATCATGTAATTTTAGTACCATTGACTTATCACCAATTCAAAATCTTTGAACAACTAAAACCCACTCGGGCTAAGATATCTAAAAAAAGATGATTATTGAATAAAACACGCCAGGACGAACTGAAGCCGGCACTTACTAAGCAATGACCCAAACTTAGACCTTAATTTAAATGGGTCAAATACGGTTCCTATGAATTAATTCCTCGCCCAACTCAATATAAACTTGGTTTCATCCTGTAAGTATTGGTACAACAACCGACCAATCTCTTTCATCACTCGAGCCGTTTTGTTCGGAGAGTCAAATGCGATGATGTGCTGAGTTTAAAAATACTTCACTCGTATCTCACCTAGTCACACCGTTCTTTTCTTTTCTTTTTCTTTTTTAAATCTTAAAGCCACATATATATTTCACCAAATAATAATTAGGGAAAAGTGCTTCCCGGCCCCCAAAAACCAAGTGAACGTGCTTCCCACCCCCAAGACTTGGTCAATGGACGTTTTACCCCTAAAAATAAAGAATCTGTTCTCTGAGCCCCCAAAACACAAAACCCAAGATATTAAAACATGTGAAGACCATAATACCCTTCTCTCTCTCTTTCTTTTTTTATTAAACTTTTGGGGGCTGGAAGCATTTTCCCCTTTATTTTATTAAAAATAAGTGCCTGGACCTGATCTTGAGCTTCCATCAACCCAATATCCATATCCAAATCAACCCAGCTTCTGATCCAAAGTCATTTATATATTAGTGAGTAAATCAGTGTTCTTAATTAAGGCTTCTCATTGCATATCTTATTATAACCCCACAAGGATTGCTTTCTCCTCGAGGGCTTGTTAGGTTCAAGGGTAGACGGGGTCAAAATTTATCCAAACAATCCTTTTCTTAATATTAATCATATTTGTTATCATATTACAATTTTAACAATGTTAAACTTACCACTTATGATGATAAGCTTTAACCAAGTGAAGAGGTGGGGTGGGGGGGTGGGGGGGGGCTATTTCCGCTTAGCTCGTTTAACCATGTGTAATTACGAATAATCTCCAAAAAAAATTCAAAACGTACAAAAAAACCAAAAAAATAAAAAAAATTATAAATATCTCCTTGTAAAATAGAAAATTACAAACGGCCCCCACAATTTTAAAATTACAAAAAAGCTCAAAATTTTTAAAACTTTGTCAAAACACCATGAAAATTCATAACATACAAATAGAATCGAAAATTTTAAACCTTGCAAGAAGCACCCAAAAAAATTTGAATTTACAAAAAACATTCCCAAATTTTGACAATTACAGAAAACATCATGAAAAATCAAATTAAGAAAAAAACAAAATGAAAATTTCAAATTAAAACGTTAGAACGAAAATCAGGGACGTAAAAACAGCCCTAAAAGTTTTGAAATTTGGGGAAAACACCTTAAAACTTTAAAAACTTATGAAAAATAGCATAAAAATTCTAAATGTAATCAAACTGATAATTTCTAACATTAGACAATAAACTAAAAATGTGATAATCCCAAATAGCCCCTGTAAATGTTTAATTTTGCATGAAACAGCCTAGAACTATTAAAACTTGGCAAAAAACACACTCAAAAATTTAAACCTTATAGAAAAAGCTTGAAAATCTCAAATGTAAAACAAAATATTGAAAATCTATGACTAACAAACAACCCCCTAAAATTTAAAATCTACAAAAAACACCCTAAACTTTTTTAAATTGTAATGAACAACCTCAAAAGTTAAAATTTACAACTAACTGTGTGAGTATTTCAAACCTACAAATAATACATTGCAAATCTTGGAATTACAAATAGCCCCTAAAAGTTTGGGATATGTATATAAACACCCTAAACTTTTAAAACTTACAAAAGTTACAGTCAAAAATTTAAAATTTGCAACAAGAGCCTAAAAACAGAAAACCAAAAAAATACACTGAAAAGTCTAAGAATTACAAACAACACCTTGCAAATTTTTAATTTGTAAAAAATGCCCTAAAACTTTCAAAAGTTTGCAAACAAGACCCTAACTTGCAAAAATTTCTAGAAAGTCCCTGATAATTTTTAACTAACAAATAGTAAATTGAAAATCTAGGTTTGCAAATATCCCCTTGAAAATTTTGAAATTTACAAAAAAACTGCCTAGAACTTTGAAATTTTGCCTAAAATACCCTAATTTTTTTGACATTGACAAGAATCACCTTGAAAAGATAAAAATTACATAGAGGTTTTCTATAAATGTATTTTTGAGGATGCTTTTAGCAATTTCTGAAATTTTTAGAAGCTTTCTTTAAAGTTGAATTTTTTTAGGGTGACACTTGTAATCCCTAGACTTTCAGTATCCTGGTTGTAGGTTTAAAATTCTCATCATATATTTTATAAATTTTAGATTTAGAAGGTGTTTTTTGTAACTTTTGAAAAGTTTAGTGTGTTTTTTGCAAATTATAAAAATTTTAAGGTTGTATTTGTAATCCTAAAATTTCAACTTGCTATATATAGGTTTGAAATTTTTAGGTTTTTTTGTAAGATTTTGAATTTTTGCAAGCGTGTTTTACATGTTTTGAAAGCTTTAGGGTACTTTTTGCAAATTTTATAATTTTCAAGGAGCTATTTGTAATTCTTAGGTCATCTGTTTACTGTATTCCGTTTGAATGTTTTGAGGCTTTTTTGTAAATTTTAAAATTTCAAATCTTTTTTGCAATTTTTAAAATTTTAGGAAGTTTTCTCAAATCTCAAAAAATTTAGCTGACCGTTCATAAGGTTTGAAATTTTAGTGTAACTCGTATGTTATGAATTTTGAGGGTGTTTTTACAAATCTTTTTGAATATTTTTGGTTAAGAATGGAAGAGATTCTTATAAGGTTAAAATTTATCTTTAGGGGCTGTTTGGTTCGCTATTATAAGGGGTGGAAAACTCAGAAAACCCCTCCATGTCAGATTTTTAGCCCTCCACGTCAGCTTTTTTTGTTTCCGTTCATTTCTTTGTGCCGCTTTGGTTCGCTCGAATGGAAGAGGGAAAACTCTGCTGAAATCGCCGCCAACTAAGATTTTTTCCCTCTCCGATTTCCTTCCCCAACCAAGTAAAATTGATGAAAACTCTGTCACGTCAGATTTTTTTCCTTCTCTGCTTTGTTTACAAAAGTTTTCCTTTTTTTCTATGCGAACCAAACACAAGAAAAATAAATACATTGGTTTCCCACCATTTTTTATGTGCGAACCAAAGCAAAACAATCTATTTCTTGAAAAAGTTTGGAAAACTCAAAACTTGTGTTTCTTTACATGGAATTGTATTTCTCTATATCAAGGAAACGAACCAAACAGCCCCTTATTAAAAAGTTATACCAAACATAGAAATATTTTTTCCACTAATTTTTCTAAGATAATAATTACCATGTTAAAATTTAACTTTGATTTCTTTTATCTCATACCAAGCCAGCCCTAAATGCTCTTTCTTACCTCTCAAGCACGCGCCTAACAATAATTTATGCGGCTCTCTTCAAACCTGTGGCCCAAGTGCGCTCCAAAGTCAAAACAACTAAACACCAGACGCTAGGCAAGAAGCGAAGCACACCACGTGCTGAGGATTCCCCTCTTCAAAAAATTATATACTTTTCTCTACTAGAAATTCCTTTTACTAGAAGCTATTTACCCTTTATTAGGTTAGGTGCAAAATAAGGTACTACGTATAGGTAACTAACAGGGATGCAAAGAGATATCTATATTTTATGGATACACCTATATTAATTTGTAATTAATTAGTAGGATACACTCATAGATTCTAGATTTCTACATCTCGTAGGATATTTATACGAATCCGGACATAAGTTTAACAATAATTTGCACTTGAACATTACTTATATGTTTCAATCATATAGTTAAAATTGTCTGATCATTTAGATTAATAACTTGAGGTTAATTTTGATGATGTAGTATAGGTAACGGGGATGCAAGGAGATATCTATATTCATGGATATATCTATATTAATTTGTATCTTATTAGGATACATACATGGCTTCTAGATATCCATATCTGGTAGGATATGTATATAAACCTGGATATAAGTTTAACAAGAATTTGTATTTGAACATTACTTATATGTTTCAATCATATAGTTAAAATTATTTGATCGTTAGATTAAATAATTTTAGGTTTATTTTGATGATGCAAAGATCTAATCTTGCCTTTTCATTTGTGTCAAATATGAGAAATTTTATTATATTTAATCGGCTCTCATATGACATCGTCTGTATATTTTCTAATTTTATTTTCCCCCCCTCATATTAATTTATTACGTAAGCATATATGCTTACTCTTATATGATTCGTACATAGAATTTCTTTTGGCGGGTATGCATTATCAGAGTTTTTCGCTGAATCACATATATCCATACCAGTGTTCATATTCATAACTAGTAAGCGAACGCAATGATTTCCTTTGGCGTAAAGTGATAACCGACCCCAATTTGAGAAGTTTCCTCCTCACTTCTTATCATCCTTGCTTAGGGATGTCTTGTATGGATTCAGTTCAAGTACACGAAAACAAGTTCAAGATGGATGGGGTTCAATCCAAAACATGATTAAAATAATGCCTTAATTAAGCATCAATCCTGTTTGAATCAATTTGGATCCAACCACACTAGGTTAGTGCTGTCGATTTCCAAGCCAACACTTAGGTCCAATTTAGCATCATAAACAGCTCATAAAGCTTGGCTACAGGGGCCAATCTTTATGTAATGCTCAGCAACAACAAGCAAGAAGAAAAAGCTCCGACAGAGACTTCCACATGCAACTCGACCTTTGACAAGTTTATTTTTGGGATCCACCGACGACTCCGGTGTACTCTGGCAAAGGCCTAGATTTGGTCCACCCGAGGTTTTTCAACTTTATTTTGACCTGTCAAGTGGATAATGCATTGCTCTTGACATTAATATGTCCATAAATATATATGTCATTAATAAAAAATTAATTAATTGCATAAAGTAAGTACTATCACTATTAGTTTAAAATATATATATCATAAAGTAAGTTCATCAGAGAAAATATCACAAACTAAAATCAGATAATTATCATGCACGAACTTCAGATAGTGTCATCGAACTACCACATATTTTTTTTCCCGATAGCAAGAAGAGTTTTTCTGTTTTCTAAAGTTTATAATATTTTTTCTCTAATAAAAATGGTTTATTAAATTTTATGAATAGACTTTTAATAGATCATGCATGATAATTTTATAAAAATTTACCCAATTAAACAGAAACATGTTATACCTTTTCGAGCTTAATTTGTCTCATATTACATAGTTTGAGATAAGTTACACTCTATAAATAATGATACGATGTAAATGAGCTAAAGCTTAGATATATAGTTGGATATACTTGCAAATTTGGTGACCCTTCTAGTTCACGCATCCACATCAGCTTCCATCGCAAGCGCTAGCTGGCTTCTTTTTTGGATTCTAACCAAGCAAGCAAACCCTCGTGCATCCACATAGTATTCTTCCCACAGCTGGCTTCTTCTTATTATAATAAAATTTCCAACAACTTACTCATCTTTCTAAAAGTATAAAGAAAGAGAGAGAGAAAGAGAAAAACAAAGAAAAGCATTAATTCTGAGACTCTTTTGGATGTTACAGACAATCTTTTAATCTTGAGCTCTCTTTGTTGCTGCCTACTGCTGCTTCCTCTCTTTTAATCTTTTGTCCCAAAGTCACTTTGCATTTTGCTTTATCAGTGAAAATTAGTTTCTTTTGGAGACAACATACTTATATTATAATTCAAAAGAATCATAAGCACTGTCTTGGATGTTGGAACCATGATAGATTATTATTTCTAGGACATAATACATAGTTCATTTTTGTTAATAAAAGGTTAATTAATGCAGAAACATCCATGCATTATAGTGATGTTGTCAGCGACAAACTCTAAACTACTTTAGTTACACGTATACATTTCAACCAAACAAGAGAAAAATATAGTCTAGAATCCAATAAAAATAAACGCGGATTAAATAGTTTAGGTACCGTTTGGCAAAGGGTTAAGTGAGGGGTTAAGGAGACTTAACCCCTTCTTAACCTGCCAAACATAACAAATCTATATAAGGGTTAAAGTGAGTTAACCCTTCATAATTTGCCAAACATAAAAAATATAGAAGGGTTAAGTTAACCCCTCTAGAGGGGTTAAAATGAGTTAACCCCTCAAAATGAGGGGTTTACTAATACTCCTATTTAGATGGAATAAGAGTTAACCCTTCTAATTATAAAGAAAATAGTCAAAATCATTGTTATTCCCAAACACTAAAACTGATCATAAGGGCTAAAATAAAACTTATTTAACGGGTTAATAATTTAGTCATTCGGATTATCAAATGAGCTAAGTACATTAATCCTTCTCTTTAACCTCTCTTCATTAACCCTTTGCCAAACGGGGCCTTAGGGATTAAAGGGTATAACCCCTGATTAATAAAGAGAAAGTATCCGGTGAAGACGACCAATGAGAATTTTACAAAACGAAACAACTCATGAGAATCTTAAAAAAAAAAAACAAACAAAAGACTCTCTACCACTTATTTGAACTCATAAAGAGTCTGAAAAAATCTCGTCGCAAAGCCCAAAGGAAAGCCCCCCGTACGTTCTTGCGCTACTCAACAATGATCACTTCTCTAACCTTTAGCTTTCGTCTCCAATATCAGTGGTTTAATTAACTTTAACTAATAATGTACCAATAAAATGTAGGCACCATGATTAGCGAAGGTAGATCATGGAGAGAAAATTAATGCCACTGATCGATAAATGAAAAAGACACTGCAACTGATTTCTGTTAGACCAACTGATTTGTTGAAGGTTTTGTGCTTGTGGAAGTCACTTTCCAAACAAAAGTTGGCGCCCACATTAACTGGTTCAAGTAATAGCTTCAGCAAGTGTAGATTGCGCCAATTAAAATCGAATAAAGATGCCATTAATTCTTGCTAATTTTAAACAAGAGTTGAGTTTACTGGGTACTCTTTTGCTTTTTTTTTGGTTTTCTTGGCCCGTCGAGCTTAGCGTTACTTACTTCTATATGTTGTTCATTTTTTTTTTTGCATCTTTGTAATTGTAATTATGAGTTGTTTCGTTAAATTTTTATTAGTGAAGCACAGGGATAGTTTCCCACCATTTTACTTTAAGGAGGAGGCCAGGAGGGTAAAAAACAACAACAAGAGTTTAAGTCTACACTCCAATTGGGAGAAGACGCACATTTAATTGGCTTAGTATTAGCAACTAAGGGGGGAAGCGAAACAAAAATTTGAAAAGGAAAAAAAAAACACCGTAGTTGCTACATACGGCTAAAAAGTTTACACTTTATTTAAAAATTAGTATTTAGACCCGTGCAAAGCACGATTTCTAAAAGATTTTTTGCAAATTCCCAAGGGAAACTGATTTTATCGTACACAAATGATCTTATGTGTCCAAAATTTGTGCTCCTTTATCGAAGGCTAGATACCCAGTTCATGCATCAATATTTAATTCTATTAGTATATGCACTTAATAATTTTATCAAGTAAGAAAGATCCTCTAATACTAAAAGCCGTCTAGCACGAAACAATGTGTTACTATAAAGTACAATTTGAATATAGTTTAGTAAATTATCATGCAAGAATGTAAAGACAGTTTAAGTATGTTAAGAAGCATGTTTTTAAGAGGGGAACTATTTTCCTCACATTCGCTGTTAATCAAATTCATACATAAATGGTTAGAAAAATATTGAATATCTATATGCGAGGGTAGACACCATAATTGTGCAGTACCTTTTACAATTTTCATAGATGTATGTACACAGCTGATAGATGCGTTAAAATATTCTGTTAGACCCCTAGGGGGGGTGAATAGGGTTTATGCTAATCTTAATCCGATTTTATGCTAATTAAAACTTATTAACAAATTATTCTTACAAGATAGATATACAAAGTGTTATAAGCAAGAATAAACAATATGAACAAAGGGATATATCCTAACAATGAGATATACTATGAGATATATGCAAGGATATATAAATATCACAAGGGTAAACCAACTAAACTAGATAGTGGGCAATTTCAACAAGCAATAGACGAAGTCGATATAAGATATGAATACAAAGATAAGTGCGTCAATGCAATCACAAACAAACGATATGATCACGGGCTTCGGTCCCCACGACCTACGTCTCCGCTCCTCACCTCGAGGAGATCTTCACTATCATAATCGGGTTTTCTACGTTTACCCGAATAACGTTAACACCTCACACTCGATTTTCTAGTTCACTGAAAACTTTATAATCTCATACTCTTGCAATCACACTTTACACCATCTCAAGTGTTGGTCTTTAACTCGTGTCTCCCTCAAGTGTTAGGAATTACAACCTATCTCTAGGTATTACCCCCTACCCCACTCCTCTTGGGACGATCTCATCTCTCACTACACACTCCTCTTGGTGTACAAGTGTATTACAAAGTAATCTACACAATTAGGCTCAAATACAACAAATGATTTATTCTCTATAATGGATGAGAACAAAATGTAGCTCACTCTCAATGTCACACTCCCCATAATCCAAATTATATTATGTATAAAAATACAATAAGCTCAAAAGGTTGTGTGTGAACAAAGAGTATAATCAAAACAAACTAAACTCAATATAAATCTAGCTTAATAAAAATGATGATCAACAATAAATATATATAAAGTTAAAAATTGAGTTTAGAAAAACTTCTCTAAATAACAAGACGGAGAGATGTGAAATTAAAGCCCAAAACACCAAAGGATGATCTTCTCCTATTGTAAAACTTTCTTCACTTGAAAACCAAACTTTAAACACATTTGAAACAAATTAAAACACTTGTAAACTTATTTTGAAACTTTCTTAAACATCCATAAGAAATAATAAAAGTTGAGGGCTTTTTATAGCCTCTTAAACCAGCCAAAAACCCCCAAAACCCGAAAATATCAAAAACTACCCGTTATAGGCTGAAAAGACCAAAATACCCCAAAATCCAGCATTCTGGAAAATTGTGTATCTAACTTTATAAAATCAATTAAAAATATTAAATAATCACCAAAAGTTATGAATTTTTTAGAGAAGGTTATAGACATGTAGATAAACATGTTAGAGAAAGAATTTTTGAAATATCACTTTCCAGTTGAGAGAAATAAATGTTTTAACAAAGATATACGGTTTCTGAAAAAACTGCTGAAAACTCGGTTTTGTAAATTCAATTGAAAATAACAAAACAACTCCAAAATTAGTAAAACTTGGGAAAATATTTGTATATATGAGTATAAACATAAAAACAAAGATATTTTGCAAATTGCATTTCCTATTTGTGAAAACTCATCTATTTTGTAAAAACATGAACTTGTTTAAAACTTGATTTTGTAAATTCAAATAAACATAACAAATTAATCCCAAAATTGATAAAACTTTAGAAAACATTTATAAACATAAAATTAAACATGTTAGAAAAATAATTTCTCAAATTAAATTTTTCATTTGTGAAAACTCATGTATTAAGCAAAACTTGTAAATATGTGTGTACATAAACTTCTTGATTTTTGACTATTGCGTTAAACAATGTTTTGAAACCTTATTAAATGATTTTATAAACTTAATGAAATATGTATACAATGATTGTTAAGTCCATAAACCAATAACTCAATATTTTTCAAATACAATAGAATATGAAACAAGTGAATGTGTATATGAATATATATTTGTTTCATATTTACAAAACTAAACCAGAACAACTTTACCATATGAAACCAAACATATATATATATATATATTATGAATATGTATTTGTTTCTATTTAAACTTGAAAGCAAAAAACCAAAACTTGTGTATATATATATATAACTATATATATAAAAACCAAATACATGTGTGTATATATGATTGAGCTTAAAGTATCAACACACATAATATAAATCCCTAAAGTAGATTACCCAAGCTATAGGTCTTCAATAAGCTCGACTTAGTACACTTGCGGATAAAGCTTGAACTTGAACCTTTAACTTGAATTGCATAGCTGTACTCCACTATTCCGCCAACCTCCATTGGATTTGATCGTGAATGCTCGATTCCATCCATCCTACAACGCATTGTTTGCCTAGAATAAATACAAAAACACAAACACTAGTGTAGGCGTCAAAAATACTTACAAACATCCAAATAACAATTAAAACAACATGGAAGAACAATTTACATGTCATCAAACAACACATGTTGGCGCGGCAGGACAGAGTGCCGCGGCTAAGGCGCGACAACCCATGGTGCCGCGGCTAAGGCGCGGCAGCATATAGTGTCGCGGCGTAGGCGCTACAACCTAGGGTGTCGCGGCTCTTTTAAAGGAGTGCTGTGGCAGTTACAATGCAGTTATACGATGGTTTCTGAAGTCCACGTGGTGACATATCAGAAA
>BQKN01000914.1:11756-24905 GCA_022839385.1 Asparagus kiusianus | reverse complement strand
CCCCATCTCCAGAGTACGAACCCTAACCCTAACCTTCAAATTTCTCAATAAATGCGACCAAGTTTCAAATTTCGTCAGCATCTCCCCCCTCCTTCTATCAAACCCTAAATCTGAAACAAAACCAATGAAACTGAGTAGAGATCGAGAGAGAGGGGTTAGAGTTAGGGCTTGAATTGGATCCAAGATCTGACCTTTGGGGGATCTGGAATCAGATCTGATTTAGAAATTGCGGGATCTGAGGTCTCGGTTCTCTCCCCTCTTCGCTTCGCTTACACTCTCTCGTTTTATTTAAGCTTCGTCTTTTGAAGAATTTTTGAAACTGGCATGAACGTGGAGTTACAGGAGGTGGGAGAGTTTGGAATTACCGGAGGTGGGAGTTGGTTATAGGAAACGTGGGAGGCTGAGTTACTACAGACGGTTGTGGGAAATTGATATTAAAATACATGAAAATAAGAAATTTTACTGTTCATAGTAAGATTTTCCTTTAGTTATAAATTTTTAGTATGTTGGTTGGTTCATTTAAATTTTTAGATTATTTTTAAAAGTTACTGTTCATTAGATGCTTTTTTGTTGTTCTCCTTTAGTAATAAAGAAGTAGATACTATTATTATCATTCAAAAAACATGCTTCTATGATTTTTACGCAATATAAGCGAAGAGGATGCAAATGATGTATCCAAAATTTCTAAATTGATTATTGTTGGGGAGAAAGTGGCCCAATCAGTTGTTAATGAGCCTTAAATAGAGATTAAGAATCAAAATTTAACCCGAAATCTTAATTTACTAAGTCTTGTCATCTCCTATTTAAACACATCACCCTGTCCTTTCCAATTTGAAACCGTACTTATATTAATAACCCTAACAATCTTCCCTTCAGTTGTGAGTAGAATCAGCAACCATGAAGTACATGACCATCAACATCTGTAGGATCACACATGTGGATCTTCTACCATATGACTAGCCAGACCTTTGTCTATACCAACAATCATCCATGTATGCCAGCTATGACATGCCAATTATCCTTAAATCTTAGGGTGACCTTTTCTCAACCTCTCAATATATTTGATGTTCACTTAGGACTTTACTTTTATTTTGGCCATTACCTCAATTCTCATATCATATGTTGAGGAGAGACATTAAGCCCAATTGAGAGTTAACGTCCTTAAATAGTAGTTATGAACCAAATTTTAACCCAAAAACTTAAGTTATTTGCATATTGATTCAAACTCCTATTTAAAAACATCAATTAGAAATGAAAAGTTACCTAAAATTTATGTTGAGAGGGTTATTTTCTTTGGAATTAATGTGAATATTTTGTTCAATAATATACTCGCTACCAATTCTATTTATACTAGCCTTTTTTTTTAACCCGTATGAGCCTGAGCCATAAATTTGCAAATTAGTCAACAAATCAAGTAAGCGGGCTTAAATTTGCAAATTAGCCCAAAAGCCCCAATTGGTTCTTAGCCTGTTGGGTCTTTATGACGGCCCCATCCGCCCACTTTGAACAATTTATTTGTTTTGATCTGCGTCGAATGACATAAGGTCTTTTGGGCCAACAATAAAACTTGAACTCTCTTAAAGAAGTGACTTGATCTTGCATCCGTTTCTTTTGCTCTGTGTGCGCGTTCGTTTGTTTTTTCATATTTCTTTTTTTTTTCTCATGTGGTTTTTTTTAAAAATAATTTGTGTGTGTGAGCGTGTGTGGGTTTTTGAGGTTTTTTCGAAAAATCATCTATCGGTATATTTTGACCCTTTTAGCATATAATTTTGACCTTTTTTTTACTATCTAGTCATATGTTATGGTGTTTTTAGTTGCCAATTGTGACCTTTTGCCAGCAATTGACATGTGTCCCCCGACATGTACCGTTCAAATCAAATTGACGATCAGGACTGTCAGGATCCTGTCTTAGCCGAGTCACCGAGTCGCCGTCTCCTTAGGTCGATTCGAAGGGCGGTACTTGTCGGTCCTCTTATTGAAAACGACACGCCGCGAGTCCACTCGATCAATTATTCGACACCTCGCAAGACTCAAAAGACGTTACTTCTTGACACCCCTCGTTAAAAGCCAAAAGACGACTTTAACCTCGAACCTCTCCGCTGACAGCGCGTTGACGTTACATTAAATGTTTGGCAGAGACCATCATTTCTCCATCACCGACACTATTTATGACACATTGGACCACACCGGCTTCGTGCGTCGCTCATCCCATCTCATTAATGACGAAATGACAACACCCATCTTGTGGAAAATTCACGACCGACACCTGTAAAGTAGACGTCGACTTAGCCGCCAGCTCGGGTTCGGCCAAAAAGACTAGACTACCCCTATTGCATGGCTATAAAAAAAACTATTCCAAATACAAAGGTAAGCAATTTCTCGGTATTTTCCCCCATTTCGCTATATTTTCTCATATTCCCACTCAATCACCTACCCGACTTGATTATTGGAGGAATAATGGGGGAACCAATCCCTGTCCTCTTACTAGTTATTACACGTGTAGGGACCAACGGTCCAACACTAAATCGAATATTCAGAAAAGTGAGTGACCTCCATATCAACCTAGTCCCTATTGAAGAAATGGCTCAGAAAATCTCTTAATTCCTCCAACAGCAACTAGCTACCTACACCAGCGAGCTCCTCAGCCAGTTTCCACAGTCGCAGCAAGCTACTTCTGTAGTCCCTTTGCTTTTTGGAGACCAACGATCGGGAACTCACCCCCTTTTGAAGCTCAGCGTATAGTTCCGCCACAGACTCCTCATGCTGCTGTCAAACAGCTGAGAGATCACGTCGAGAATGCGACCTCACGACCGCATCGATCTTGAGTTCGGTCAATCCTCGATCTACGTCTTCGCTCCTCACCTCAAGGAGATTCTCCACTATCTCAAATAACTACACAATTTGGTTTCCGAAAGCTCACTGAAAACTTTTACAATCCACACGTTGACAATCACACAACACACTTCTCTAAGTGTTGGTCGACCCGTGTCACCTTCCTCAAGTTCTTGGAATTACTACATCTCCCTAGGCTTTTACAACCAAGTCACTCCTCTTAGAATTGACCACGTTCTTCTCCCAACCACTCCTCTAAGCGTCCTTCTGTATTATAGCGTGTTCTCAACAATTAAGTATAAATAACAAGATTTGTTCTCTAAACAAGATGAGAACTAAAATGTAAGCTCTATTAATGAATCACTCACAACCCAAATATAAAATAAGTGAAATACTAAAGCTCAAATGGTTGTGTGTGAAATAATACATAATATGAAATTAAAATAAAATATAAACTCAAATCATTTTAGCATAAATATGAGAAACAAAATATTAAATAGCTAGAGGTTGAGTTTAGAAAAAATTCTCTAAACAAAGAGGGATGAAGAATTAAGGTTGAACTCCTCAAAGATGGAATTGAAATCCTCCTCTTTGTGAAATTTTCTTCATATAAACAAACACATCAAAACTTGAAAACAAACTAGTGTAAACACTCTTTAAACTCTTATAAAAACTCCTATAAAAAAATCAAGTGTTGAGGGCTATTTATAGCCTTTCAAAAGAATCAGGCAAAACTAGCCGTTACAGTCAAATTTCATTATTGGTCGACTGATAGGTTGAGATCGGTCGATTGATAATGTGACCGTTGGCTGAGCTGGTGTAACGCCCCGCCCCGGAATCCCGGAGTCGGTGCGCTATTAGATCTGATGGACTGGCCTCATAAACCACCACATGTCTTTTCAGCACGTTTTGTCCTCACTCACGTGCTCCCTGGAAAACTTCCCAGGAGGTCACCCATTCTAGAATTTCTCTAGGCCAAGCACGCTTAACTTTGGAGTTTCTAGGAGTTGGGTTCCCAAAAAGAAGATGCATCTTGGTGGTATGAGTATTCCAATCAAATCTATCAATATTAATCACATCACCCTCTCAAGGGTTGGGGTATTACATACTCCCCCACTTAAACTCGCAACGTCCTCGTTGCGCCAAATCATATCATCCAAGACCGTACCATCCGTGTGAGATTCTAGAGGTGGCTCCTACGCCCTCAAGAGGTGGCTCCCGCCCTCTCGACGTAGCACTTTACGCCGCATAGCACTTAGCTCTCACAATTTCGGTTGGCTTGGCTCTGATACCATTTGTAACGCCCCGCCCCAGAATCCCGGAATCCCGGAGTCGGTACGCTATTAGATCTGATGGACTGGCCTCACAAACCATCACATGTCTTTTCAGCACGTTTTATCCTCACTCACACGCTCCCTGGAACCTTCCCAGGGGGGTCACCCATCCTAGAATTTCTCCAGGCCAAGCACGCTTAACTTTGGAGTTTCTAAGAGTTAGGTTCCCGAAAAGAAGATGCATCTTGGTGGTATGAGTATTCCAATCAAATCTATCAATACTAATCACATCACCCTCTCAAGGGTTGGGGTATTTGTGACGCCCCTGGGTTCACACAAGGCTGCAGTCCAAGGTGAAACCAAGAATGTCAAACCTGCCATGCACTACACCGTGCAAGAACATGTTTCACCATCACAATTAACATCTATCTAGTAGAATCAATAACAGGTGTAAGTACAAAAGTAAGTAAAAGATAATACTCGAATAACTGATGAAATCTGAATGATCAAATAGATATCTCACCATCCAACAAATGGGAATACATAAACAATGTCAGAATAGATAAACAGGGGTACTGAACAGGTCTCAAGTACAAACATCTGTCCAAAAATGAAAATAAGGCACATGGCCCTTTACAACTTCTAAGAAATAGTTCTTAATGTCTAATCATCTACTACTGTGGAGCTCAAGATACAAAATGCATAACAAAATGTAAAAGCTGAACACTAAAGTGATCCGCTATCCACCTGCGACACTCCGTGCTCCTGGCTCGTGACCTGAAAGGGGGAGGGACAACGAGCGTCAAAGCGCTAGCGAGTAACATCACAACCAACCCCCAAGGGAGTAGGGCTCGTTGTGTATGAAAATACAGATAATATATAAATAGATCTAAACTCATTGATCGTACGAAATAAGGGTTTAAGTATTTAAGAATCTACAACACGAGAATAGGTACGTCGAGCGAAATAATCCAAACAAGGAAACCCTCATGTATATACCTTACATCTCAAATTGTAAACTCCTATATACCAAACCCACGGTTCTAGTACAATAACAATGATAAAAGGAACTCAACGAACACCAGAGCATAATTACAGTGCTGTAACATAGTCAACATGAATATCACAATATTTATTACATGAATATTGTGTCAAAACCTTCATAAGTGTCATACCAAGTCTACAAAAATCAGTATGCTGTGAAGCGTAGTACAATAGTCACATGCAGGGTTAAGAACCATGTCCGATACAAGAACTAACTACCGAAGTTTTCCAAACTCATAGAATAAGTATCAATTGTCCAACACGAGGACTGAGAGGGATTATAGTCCAACACGAGGACTTCTTATGGATTATAGTCCAACACGAGGACTGTAGGAGTGGTAAAAGATTTGCTACGATACTTGTAGTAGAATCTAATCATCAACATCATAACCAAAACAGTGTATATGTCTCACATTTATACCCTCAGGTCATCTATCATGCATAGACACGTAGTGGGACTAATAGCCAGGTCAGATAAACCAGACAAACCCCCGAATGGGAGTAAAAATACTCAAATACACCAAATCTGGAAATCTGGAACAGGGAGTCGTCGGTCGACCGGTCCGGTCGACCGAGCTCTGATACAAAGTCAGGATGGTCGACCGAAAAATAACGCGGTCGACCGAATAATGACGCGGTCGACCGAAAAAAATGCTTCGGTCGACCGAAATCCAAACGTGGTCGACCGAACCCCTAACTCGAGCTCAGCGGTCGACCGCGTCGGTCGACCGCCGAGCGGACAGAACCCTGCCTGGGTTCTGTCAGCTGCTGAAACCTGGAACTAAAAATTGGATTTTCTTTGCGATAATTTTTGCTGAAACAAACCCAACATCATACTGAATATAAACAACCAAAATCAGATTTTGAAACTACTCTTTTAATAATCAAATCATTAAGGAATAAACCAAAACGTTTAGATAGGTTGTAAAAAAAACATTTTAAACTTCTGTTAGATAAACTTTCAGATCCAGATCTCAGAAAATAACATGAGAGATTGATTCTTAGGGTTCCTATTACTGAGAACTCATTTTTGTACGAAAATACTGCTTAGGCTCATCAGAAATCTCATGAAAATCACAATAAAAACAGTGAAAACAAGGGGGTGAGGGATTGGGCGAGATGATACTCGCCTTGGGTGCTGAGGGAAGCCCTAGATCCGAAATAGGTTGATCCCCTTGCTAGAAAACCCAGATCCTGCTGAAAGATATCCCCAAGAGCTGCTCTAGATCTCCCAAGTCCAAGCTGGGGCTGAAGGAAGAAGAGGGAGGCTAGGGTTTTGGGTCTGGGGTTCACAGGATCTCAGTTGGGTTGAGTTGGTATAAATACCAGCTCCCCAACCCGACCCGAAACCCAATAGCCCAAAGAAAACAAAACCCGACCCCAAAACCTGAAACAACCCTCCGATCGCTGATCGGTCGACCGCGTCGGTCGACCGATCAGCACTAAAATGCCTGCTGAGGGCATTTGACTTGCTGATCGCCAACTCACTCGATTTCTCTCACTTGTATATACCCATTGGGTTCCCAGACACTGATAAACATATATATCTTATATTTATATGGTTATTCGCCACACGGGAAAACATTTACTATAGATAATTCACACATGAGTATACATATATACTATAGAAATTATTCGGGGTTTTACAGTATTACAGCTGGCAAAACAGCACAAATCGGTTGACTGATGATGACGTGTTATTCGACTGATGGATACTCGTCAGTAAACTGATTGCATGTGATCGGTCGACTGATAAGTAAAAATCAGATGCTCGAAAATTGCTCTGATCTTAAAATAGAAATCCAGATGCTGGAAAATTGCTTTGATCGTCGACCAATATCCTATTTTCGGTCGACTGATGAGATTATGTCGGTCGACCGATATTTGATATTCCAGATACTGAAAACTGCTAAAAACTTAATTTTCTAAAATTGATTTAAAATAGTAAATCAACTCCAAAATTAGTAAAACATTGAGAAACATTTATATATATGAAGATGAACAATGTTAGAAAACGAATTTCTCAAATTGTATTTCCCAAATGTGAAAACTTAATTATTTTGCAAGCCGTTCAAAAATACGAAAACGTTAAAACTTGATTTTGATGAAATCATTTTAAGCATGTTTTGAAATATTCTCAAATATATTAATAGACTTAGGGAAAGATATAAAAAGTGTCATTAAATCTATAATCCGAAAATGGCAATAAATCGAAACAAATGTGTATGCATATAAATGTATCTATTTGTTTGATACTTGAAAATGATAAAACGAAACGTGTATGTGTGTAGTTTGAGCTTTAAAGTATAAACACATGAAGTAAAGCCTAAACTACAAAAAACTATATACCCAAGCAAGAGATATTCAATATAGCTCGTCTTGGTTGCGGATGAAGCGATGATGAATCTTGACTTGAATTGCAACGGCTTCATTCCGATTTCTGTCAACCTCCATTAGGATGTCATCGTTAAGTTCAATTCCAACCAACATCCGACTATGATCTTTGTGTAGAATTCCTAACAAGTAAATACAAACACTCGACAAACGATGTTAGGAATTGTTTGTTAATCATCAAAACTAGATTAGATAGTTTGCTCATAAACTTGAGACCTAACATCCTCGACACTATTTATGACACATCGGACCACGCCGGCTTCATACGCCACCTATCCCATCTCATTAATGACTAAATGACAACACCCATCCCGTGGCCGATCCACGACCGATACCTGTAAAAAGACTAGACTACCCCTCTTGTATGGCTATAAAAAGGAAAACTATTTCAAATACAAGGGTAAGCAATTTCTCGGCATTTTTCCAATTCCACTGTATTTTCTCATATTCCCACTCAAGCACCTAGCTGACTTGATCGTCAGACGAACAACGGGGGAACCGGTCTCCGTCCTCTTACGAGTTGTTACACGTGTAGGGACGAACAACCCAACTCCAAATCAAATATTCGAAAAAGTGAGCGGCCCCCATATCAACCCAGTCCCTATTACCTTCTTTTTTTCCGTGTGATTTAAACCATCAACACAGTGGATAAAGTAATAGATGAAAATGTGCTATGCAGAAAACACCAACAAAATCTTTTGCTAAATCTTTTGCTAAATCTTTTGCTAAATATACAATCTACTTAATACGGGTGACTTCCATATCCCAAACAATCATATTTAACAATTTCTTTTGTCAATATAAGAAAGTCAAGTATAAAACGCTTTATAAGAATTCAAGCTCTTTCCTTGTCTGTATAAGACCAGAGTGTTCCAAACAACATGCAAGGGGTTGAAAGAGCGAGCCAACATGGGGGAAAAACTTGTGAGTAACTAAAAGTTTCGCCCTTTTGCTCAGGGAGTCTAGAGTCAATAACCCCACAAACCTAGGGCTCAATAGCTATGGAGAATTAAAAATACTGAGGCAGGTGAGCTATTTGACAAATAGTGCTGGTTCCATCATCATAAAATTTAAAAAATCTGCCAACATTTGAAGTGTATTGCTAGGCATGTGGAGTCACATGCCCATGATGAATCGAAGATACAGCACAATCACACCAAACCCTCTGTCTCAAATCATTAAGAACCCCCTACCAGCATTTTAGTCTCTGTTGGTCTTCATGCACTGAATTTTTCATACGACGTTAGAAAAAAAAAAAGAAGGCTTAGTTGCACTTAAATACCCTATAGTTTCCTCTACTTTGCACCTATATACTCTCATTTGTTTTTGCAGCACTCTTACATACCCTAAAACTTCAAATTTAAGCACACATTTTGAAACTTTAGGGTATATAAGAGCTGCCAACACAAGCGAGGATATATAAATGCAAGTTTTAAAAATATTAGGATATATAAGTGCTGCCAAAAATAAGTAAGGACATCTAAGTGCAAAGTAGGCGAAACTATAGGGTGTTTAAGTGCAATCAAGCATAGAAACAAAAAAAATACTTGTCAATTTGTTGGACATAGTATTTCTGTAGTATCGAGCTTTAGAGCTTATCATCATTGTAGTTCTATTTTGACAGATAAGACTTCTTGAATGAAATGATTTTGACAAATACACCGCTTAATGTAAATGAGTCAAAATAAATAAATAAATAAACAAATAAATAAAATAGAATAAAATCACACGGGTGTATATTGTTGATTTGATTGTTTGTCTCTGATACCACTTGTTGTGCGCGGCGGAAGTCAAAACCAAACCAATGTGCTTCGAGAAATCAAATCAAACGAACGTTGAGAGAAGACCAAACGAACCAAATCAATACCACAAACACAAACAACCAATTTTAACGTGGTTCGGCAAGTTGCCTACGTCCACGGGGCAAGAAGAGGGTAGGGTTTTTTACTAATAGAGAAGAAGAGTACAAACTCAGATTACAAATCACTCAAACTCACCAATTAATCTCACCAACAAATATCTAATTCTCTCCAAACAAAACCCTAACAAATAGCTCAGAAAATACATCTTTTCTATGCTCCAAATATCCTCAATTTTCTTCTCAATTCTCTCTTCTAATTATTCTGTATATATAGAAATCCTAAAATCATAAACATACTAGGAATCCTAAAACAAAAAACAAAACAGATTAGAAATCCTAATAACTTGTTACCAAAACAGATTTAGAATCATGTTACCAAAAAAGATTAGGAATCCCAATAACCTGTTACCAAAACAAATTAGGAACATGCTATCCAACATATATCTGTCTAAATCAAACTATAAGGTCACGTTTATTTTTTATCTCCGGACTAGGGCGTATTATATTTCTTGGACTATAATACTAAGATTGTATTATTCTGGCACTATTTTAGTCCAATCTGACATTTTTTTTACATGGACTAACATTGGGATTAACTTAAAATAGTGGATTTTAGAGAGATTATAACCATTAGTACTAATATCAAACCCGAAATGACTTTTTCACCCGAAGTCAATTTAAATTGTATTAATTCACCAAATTTGATTTGGATTATGATTTATGATAAATTTTGTTAATTTTCATGAATGTAAGTATTTTTTCGATTGGTTGCCAATTTATTAAGCTTGACAACTCTTCTTTTATAGACTCCTTGTTTCTAATTTCATGTAACTAATCTTACTTCCTCGGAAGTATTTTTTTTATATATATATATATATATATATGAGAAATATGGAGAACCTTCGTACCAAGTTCTTTCATTGAACTTGGTAGTGAGGTGGCCAAACCTCACCCCTACATCATGCCTCGAAGATGGAGCCTCTTTTATAACCCTGTACAATTAAACTCAGCATTATCCAATCTCATACCTCAACTTAGAAGGGGGGAAAAAAAATAAAAAACTACATTACTAGTCATTACTAAAAGAGTACTAACTAACTATCTCCATTGACAGTCCAGAGTCCAGCAACTCCTCAATCATCTGCTCAATGTGCTCCTCCTCCAAATAACTCCACTGCATCTCTCTCTGTTCAATTTTAATCTCACCCTGCTTCATAGAAACCATGGGCTTCTTCGCAATTGGCTGATTAGCTCGATCAAGGGACATCATATTGCATTTATGAAGCTTAGCAGTGAGAGCTGCTGATAAAAATCTAGAATTAGAAGAAGAAGAGGAGGAGGAACTGGGATTGTAGGGGAAATTAGTCCTCGCTGCCGGCCCACACATTAGCCTCGCTGCCTCGTCGTAGGCTCTCGCTGCGCTCTCTGCTGTCTCAAATGTCCCCAGCCAAATTCTTGTTTTGCTGGAAAAAAAAATATCACAGAGCAAAAGTTTGAGAACAGAAACAGAGCATACCGTTCGAAATCAGTTATTTAGATACTAGTCCCTCAGCATTTTGAAATTGCTCGTAGTTCCTTCAAATCCCAAGGGGTGTTGCAATTTGTTCTCTCAATAACCCAAATATCCCTTACTATATGCAATTTCAAAGGCTTGAGAGACTAACACGGAACTGTTGAAGATTTGAGGGACTAATACTAAATAACCCAGGAAATGAAAATTTATTGAAATCTTACAGTAATGGGTGTCGGATCTCAGAGACCCAAGATCCCCAGTGTCTTTGGCGAACGCCCCTGTATCTTTGCTGAGGTCTGGCCATCGGAAACAGAAGGATGCTCTGTTTTTTGTTCTGTTTTGGCCTCTGTTTTTTTTATAAAGAAGAAAGTAAAAAATGAAAGCAGAGTGCTCTGTTTCTGCTCTCGAGGGGCTCGGGGGGTTGGGCGTATTTGTAGTTTGCTCTTAGAGCTAGCGGGGCCCCGTTAGGCTTTCTGTCCTCCAATTTAAGGATGTGGGTCCCAGCAGGCTCTGGTCCTCCTCCTCCCTTCCATCACAACTTGTTTTTTTAACGAAATTGTTCTCATCTTCCTCCTTAATTTACTCTTTCACGTGAAACGTTGGGAAAAGTACTTTTTTGTGTATAAATGTTTTGTTTATCGGTTGATTGCGGGCGGTAGAGAGATGAGGAAGTCTTGATGACGGAAGAAAAGGAGACTTTGTTCTGTAGCGAGGGGGGAGAAATTTGGTATTTTACTACGGAAACAGGTTGGGATCAACTTGATGCTTAACTGTTGCTGGCTGCTGAGCTCGTAACAGTTCGTACTACTTTAATCAATCGCTTTCAGCAAATATCGTCTAGATTTGGCTTCATTTTCACCAGCTTGGTTATCTCTGGAGACATCAGTGGCATTAGAGCATTTGAGTGATGGCCAAATCAGAAGCTGATACTATGCACACTTTACTATTGATTTTGTACTGTTTTTATACTATAGGGTTTTAGTATTTTAGAAAAGTAGGAAGATACGCGGATGACTAAAAGAATGATTTTGCATTTTAATGTTTGCAGTATTATTTAAATTATCAAAACTATGTTTTGTATGTTTATGTGCTGTGAGCATCTGATGACAAATTTATAAGGTTTTTGTTGATATAAAAGTTTGATATAAAAGTTTAGCACCAGGAGTGAATTTTTCGATAATGGGAAGTCAAAGGAAAGGGCCAGCCTCCTTACTCCTACGATAAATCATAAGCAAAGACGTACAGCAGTTATTCTTTTTTTTTTATAGGTGTAGGTAACTAAAAAATTGGATCAAAATTCAAAGTTAAGTAAGCTGATAATGACAACATCAACTTTGAACTCTATGGGATAATAACAAAAGGGTTAAAAGTTTTTATTCCATCTGATCAATTCCCTTCAGTACTGATGGTAGCATGATTCCTTTTAATCTATCTTGTAATTTGTGAGTCAAGATTATATAAGCTCCAATTTGGATCAAAGAATGGGACATGTACTACTCCACCAGGCCCACTTGGCCCCAAAAACGAATGGTAAGTAAATCAATTCATTGAACAGACAACAAATATTGCGTCTAGGTCCCAGGATTTTTTCAAATATTCACTTCCCCTTCACTTCTCATCAACCTTTTTAGACATGAAATCAGAGGCCAGGAACATCATATAAAAATATACATATTATCTTTGGAATCAATCATTCATACTTCTAATTCCTTTTGCTCCAATACAAACAGTTCAATTGTAGATTCTTTGATTTTAACCGTCCTTTCACACATATTTTATTTGAATACGGATCATATTAGAACATTCTGCATGCTAACGTAAAGTTTAGTGTTGGAGATAGTTTAGAGCTGGTGGTAGTTGTAGTTGTGATAAAAAAAAAATTGTGTGCGTCTCTCAAAATGCTCTGTTTGTGTGGAATTTTCTCACATGATTTGTATTCTATCTAAATACCTTTAAATGTAGACTTGTGATAAATGAAAGGGTTAATTGCGTGTAGATCCTCTAGCAGTATCATTGTTTTGAACTTGACACCTCTCAAGTCTTATTGTTGCATGTAGACTCTCTGAGTAAAATATTTTCGACTTTTTTTTATCCGGAGGGGTTCTTTTTGGCGAAAGAGAGAATAGTTTCACTCAGGAGGTCTATCTGCAAGAATAAACTAGGGGAGTAATAAGTTCAAAGCAGTGAAACTACGTACTTAGGGTCTATCCACAACTAGCCCTAAGTGAAAG
>BQKN01000913.1:375114-426798 GCA_022839385.1 Asparagus kiusianus | reverse complement strand
TCATATGCACATATTCACAGTCACAACTAATTCAGTTTTTGCACATATTCACATATTCACAATCACAGTCATATGCACATATTCACAGTCACACATATCACAGAACAATTTCAGATGCACATATTCATAGTCACAACTAATTCAGTTTTCCCGTTCAACAGCACACCAATCTTCGAAGGATCAAATTCTTATGTTCTTCTCATGAGTTATGAATAAATTGCGAGCAGATCTTGGGGCGTTTAGATTTCTCGCTTGCATTTCCTCCATCATCATTTGCTTGTATTCCTCCACGTCCATCATCATCTGCTTGCATTTCCTCCATCATCATCTGCTGCTGTTGCTTCTGCTGCTGCTGCTGCTTGCCTCTGCTGCTGTTGCTTCGACGGCGACGACGACGGGCGAGATCAAGACTACGGCGACGAGCGAGATCAAGGTCACTGCTACGTGGTCACTGCGACGACGACGGGCGACGACGACGGGCGACGACGAGGTCGAGATCAAGACTACGGCGAGCTCTGTGCGTGGTCACTGCGACGGCGAAGTCGAGATAAGGTGACGGCGAGGTCGAGATCAAGGCGACGGCGAGGTCGAGATCAAGGGGACGGCGAGCTCACGGCGTGGTCACTGCGACGGCGAACGACCACGGGGACTGCGACGGCGAGCTTACAACGACGGTTTAATGGAGAGAGAGAGAGAGAGACGGCGTCGGCATCGGCGATGGTGAGCTTACGACGACGAGAAGGGGACGGAGGTTTTTCGATTAGGGCGAAATGGGGGAAATGAGGAAGAGAGAGGAACAGGGTTACATTTGGGGGCTGTTGAAAGGATATTATGGGAATTTCACTATGTTTTTATATAAATACATATGTCTACATTTACTGTATTTTGAAAGTTGGGCTTAAAGATAAATACCCAAAGATCTTTGGGTTTATGGATACATGAAATAGTAAATGGGTTTATAGGTAAAGATGGGTAATCATTTGGGCCTAGAAATAAAAAAACAACTACTAGCGGTTGTAGGAATGACAAGTAACGCCTACTTTAAATCTTCAGTTATTCGTTATTATTATTATTCCGGAAAGTATTTATTTTAGCCTACAGCTTCGATGCTTCATGAAAAATTGTTGGAGCACCGGTGGCGTATCTATAAATATATTCCTTAAAAATAGCTCTCACATTTCTAGATAGATAGATTTGGTAGTTAGGAGGTGTTCCACACCCAAAATTGTAATTAACTATAGATTAAAAGGTTACTTTAGGAAATACAATTTAGGAGAGAAACCGAATTGTTGATTAGTTACAATTCTTCAACTAACTAATTTCAATTTAGCATAATCCTCTACCGTGGTTTTGCTCATGTGCTTTCAACTAGAACTTCTAATTTTGATTGCTGAAGGAAATTAGTTAATTGCTTACATTCACTAGTATCCACAGATTCATTGCTGAAGGAAATTTAGCTAATTTTTGCCAGTCTTATTTGTCCTCTTGATTAATTACCTTTTATATATTGTTTATAAAAGGCAACGACACATCCTATTCTCCAAAATTTCTCGTGAAGAGGCGCTATGAAAGGTATCCCCATCTTTTTCCTTTTAATTTTTTTTAATTATATAGAACATTATGCTATGCTCATTGTTCTTTGCCTCTATAAAGGCATTGGATGATGATTAAAAGACTCTAAGGTACCGTTTGGCAAAAGGTTAAGTGAGGGGTTAAGGAGACTTAACCCATTCTTAACCTGCCAAACACAACAAATCTATATAAGGGTTAAAGTGAGTTAACCCTTCATAATTTGCCAAATATAAAAAACATAGAAGTGTTAAGTTAACCCCTCTAGAGGGGTTAAAATGAGTTGACCCCTCAAAATGAGGGGTTTACTAATACTTCTATTTAGATGGAATAAGAGTTAACCCTTCTAATTATAAAGAAAATAGTCAAAATCATTGTTATCCCCAAACGCTAAAACTGATCATAATGGCTAAAATAAAACTTATTTAACGGGTTAATAATTTAGTCCTTCGGATTATCAAATAAGCTAAGTACATTAACCATTCTCTTTAACCCCTCTTCATTAACCCTTTGCCAAACGGGGCCTAAAGTAATTATGTCATGTGATGAGAAAGGGAAAAAGCAACAGAGTGGTTGTGTTTAGGATATAAAGCAATTAGAAGAGAATTTTGAAAGACTAAAATACCCTTTCTTATTTTAGCTCATTTGTTATTTTTGTCAATTTAAATTTTTTTTAAAAAACCTATTTTTGGAGCACCGAAGCAAACCTCTTTATTTTATATACTACTAACTTTTTTATTATTATTACAGCTTTTGTCTATCTCGAATTTCCGCGCATCACACGGCGAACGAACTAGTAGATAAATTTTTGTTTACGCTGATAATAATTTTTAGATTTTTATCCATTTACAGTTTTACACGTTGATTTTTTTACCTCCCACGCTCAACACGCAAAAGCTAACGTTGGCTAATAAGCCAAGCGGCGGAGTCACGGGCGGGGTCGAGCACGAGTTCACAAGCGTCTGAAATCTTTGAACATAATGATTGATTCCACAAAACAATTCGTTCGTCCAGCGCAGAGAAATTAATTTACACCCCAACTTGAGCAAAACTGTTTAATTTTGCTCCTGTACATGCTCACGAGGACCGCCCGCCAGGCTTTTTGATGGTAAATTTCTATCTAGACCCCAGATGCTTCCGGATATTTATTTTAGACGTCTTGGAAGAATCAATGCATTCACACCCTGGTATACTCTGATTGGTTGACGGTCTGGTTCAATTAATTAACGGTTCGACTTAGGATTAGTATACTCTGATTGGTCATATTAAAAATTCCACCAGTTTATTTAAAAAAAATAAGAATAATTATACTGAGAAATGAATAAAAATCGAGATCACTGCTCACTAAGGGGGTGTTTGGTTCAACAATCTTATGGAAAAGTTTTCTAAAAAAGAATGACAATGGTATTTCTGTAATTAAAAATTGTCCGTAGATTTCCGTAAACTGAATTTTGGTTCAAAAAAAAATTTATAAAAATATTTTCTGTAAAGTACAGAAAAGTACCAAAATTTACAGAAATCAATCTACTCTCAAAATGAACAGAAATCACCCAGAAAACTGACACTCCATTGACATTTTTTTTATAAAGTTGACACTTTTCTATAAATTTAGGGGTGTTTGGTTTAATTTCTACAAGTTATAGAAAATATTGCTATTTCCATAAAGTTATGAGCCGTTTTCTTGTTTTGAACCAAACAAGCAAAGTATAAAAAAATAAAAAAAACTGGTACATTTTAATTTTTCAAAACTTTTCCTATAATTTTTTTAAGAAATACAAGAAAATCATATTTTGAATGAAAAATATTTCCTATAATTAGTAGAAATTTGAACCAAACACCCCCTAAAAACGGGTACTTTTTAGGAAGTAACTCCTCTCTATAACTCGTGTTTTGTTCTAGAAGTTATGTTATGAACATCCGAACGAAAAGGGGGTAGAATTGGTAATAAACAAGAACATCCGAGGGGTCTAGTACAAACATCCAATTTTCGTAGTATACACCCCTCTAGATTCTCCCGCCAAAAAGAAAAGAAAAAAATCCTGAGGCCCCAACGGTAAAAAAGAGAGAATAACGAGAGGAAAGAGCAAAAGTCCAAACCCCAACCTCAGCAAAAATCACCATTTCCTCCGTCTCCTGCCGCCCCCGGAGAAAGCTGCTCCTTTTTTTTTGTCCACACCCACAACGTTGCTGACAAAATGCCTCAAAGAACCCCGAACCCCAAACCGGTGTAGATCTCCCAATGCCTTCTCTCCAATACCTCCTCACTCAAGACCCCCCGGGACCCCGGAACCCCGACCCCGATCCCGACCCCGGCACCCCAGTTGACGATGCGGCCGTCCGTGCCGTGATCTCGATCATCTCGGCCCATGTGGGCCGGCTCTTGAAGGACCCGGAGCTCCGTCACGGGCTCCGCGAGAAATGCGTGGCCCTCTGCCGCCTCAAGAACTCGGCCCATGCCGTGGTTGCTAATCTTGACCTTGGGATCCGGAGCATTGAGAGGTTGGTTGGAGGAGGAGGAGGAGGATCGGAGGGGGAGCTTAGGATTAGGTCGTTGAGGAACGCGATTAGGCTGCTTTCTGTTGCTGCCGATGTTAAATCGAGGAGGAGGTCGAGAAATGGGGGTGAGTTTACTGGCGGGGTGGCAAACTCGCATCTGGCTGCGTGCTCGCATCTTTATCTTTCGATTGTGTATAGGATTGAGAGGAAGGATCGCGCGTCGGCTAGGCATCTACTGCAGGTAATAAACTTGCGTCGATCTAGTTCCTACTAAATTATCAGACGATAGATATCCTGTTTGAAATTTTGATCACACAAGACATTTGGCTTGGAGATGTATGAAGTTTACATCTTTTCAGAATTTTCAATGATGGGCATCCAGATTTGTGATAGCGGCATGAGTCTTATGATTGAGGAAACAGAAACACCTTATGCTATTCGTATGTTTCAGCATGAAGTAATGCTCTCAACAGATTAAACTCAACGCGACATAAACTAATCCATGATCATCCATCCATCCACTTGTAGGTCATGTAAATGGATAAAAAAAACTCGTTAAATTACTTCAACGAGATTTAGTCAGGAATTTGTCTTAACTTCTCATATATTGTTTCCCTAGGTGTTCATTGATGCACCGTACCTTGCACGGAGAAACCTCCTCCCTGATCTCTGGAACCAATTGTTCCTGCCTCATCTGCTCCACCTTAAAGTTTGGCACTCCAAGGAAGTGGAATTCATCGCAGGTTGGGATGATGAGTTCCGGGAACAGAGAATGAAAAGCTTGGATAGAGCCTACAATGATCAGATGGACGTTGGCACTTCTCAGTTTGCTTTATACTACAAGGACTGGATCAAGCTCGGTGCTCAGTCTCCTGCAGTTCCCTCTGTGACTCTACCTTCAGTTGCTGTTAGTAGAAGCATGTATGTACGATTGTGCCCTCTATTTGTTTTTGATATTCTTATCTGACATTGAATTCTTATTTGAAAAATGTTTGTTTTGGCCCAATGTTTGAAGATATAACTCTGTGGTCAGTATTTCTCTGGAGCGGGAAGATATCGTTGACACTGAACTAGTTTCTAAGAGAGAGATTGAGGGAAAGGGAGGAACTTTTGAGGCTGGGTTCTCTTTTCATGTGAGTGACTTCAGGCTGTTGCGAGTTAGTTTTGATTCTATGATTGGAGCATTATTATTAGTTCTTGTGATGATATCAAACTTAATTTTCAACTGATGTCAACTTGCGAATTTGATTGCTTAACCTATTCTAGTTAAATATTCGGTCTTGCATGTAATAATTTAATGTGTATGATACTTGCTCTAATCTAAAATTAGAATATCCAACGCACCTGGACCATGATATATGTCCGTTTGTTTTCAATTCTTACAATTTTATAGTGTGTGATTAACTTTAAAATTACATATAATATGGAGCATGTTGAGCCCCTTTTGCACAATCAAACTATTTTATAGATCATCTTACATAAATTTAATCTTTTCGCACATGAATAGCAATAAGCACACATCTTTTATGAGTTATTAAATATACATATATGCAGGGGAAATATGCACTTACAATGCCGCGCGTCCAACACCATATTCGTTATTATTAATTTGAGTTGATTGTGGTAGCTTCCTAGAGTACTATATAGGCCAGTACTCTTAAATTAGGCCCTCGGATATGAGTTGAGTTGCTCTCTTATTTGCGGATTGTTCTTATCATAGACATGTCATTTTTATCTATTTCTTTTTTAAACTGTCAATCAACAAAACTTTCTTAACCTTTTTCTTTTCTGAGTAGACAGACTGATCCAAAGCTCCAGCAGAGGCAATCAAACTCCATTCAGCAACACCCTTTTGTCGAACCAGCACCAGAGCCACCACCAGCACCTCCACCTCCATCTACACCTTCAGCTCGGAGATCATATTCTCTCCGGTTACTACCTTGTCATAGCAATTCTCTCCGGTTACTACCTTGTCATAGCAATTCTCTCCGGTTACTACCTTGTCATAGCAATTCTCTCCGGTTACTCTCTTGTCACAGCAATTCAAATAAAGATCTAATTCATCCCCAAATGCCTAAGAGTGCATCATTCAATGATGTCCCTGTATTGAATCTTGAACGTGCCATTTCTTTGATCTCCAATTCGGACAGTCTTCCTGAATGTGAGACTGCTATCCGTTTAATTGCCAAGTCATGGTTGGACTTCAGCGGAGAGTCTGTTATCAAGACCATATTGTCCACTTCATCATTCATTGAAGGACTTTTAGAGATATCTTTCACTTCTAAAGACGATGATGTGTTAGAAATAGCAATCTCCATTTTAGCAGAATTGGTCACGAGGAGTGAGATAAACAGACAGGTAATGTTAAATGCTGATCCCCAGCTTGAAATATTATTGAGACTTTCGGAAAGAAGTAGTCTTTTCTTGAAGGTAGCAGTATTGACCTATCTACTGAGACCAAAGGCAAAACAGATGCTGTCATCTGATTGGATACCATTAGCTCTTCAGGTTTTGGAGTTTGGAGACAAAAAAGAGACTTTGTTCACACTACAGTGCTGTCCAAAATCTGCTGCGATGTATCTTTTAGATCAGCTGATTACGGGTTTCGATGTAGATAGAAACCTGGAGAATGCAAGACAAATAGTTGCACTTGGAGGGTTGAGCCTTCTGATCAAAAGACTTGAATTGGGCAATGAGATAGAGAAAGAGATATGTGTTTCACTCTTAGACACTTGCATTCAAGCTGATGGTAGCTGCAGAGATTACATGGTTGCTAATATACAGAAGGCATCTCTTGTGCAACTTTTCTCAGGGAATCAATTGAAATCTGATGGCAGTGCCATTTCTCTGCTAAGCGAGCTTGTTTGCCTCAATAGGTATGGCCTTATTTATAAATTACCTCAGTATGTTTCATATCTTTGTTTTTATGGATGCTGCCTGCAACATTCTTCTAGAAAAGCTGCTTAGAGAATTAGGATTTTTGCATATGAACCTCATACATAGGAAGACACAACAAAGCCTTTTAACCTAAAATTTTGGAGTTGATTACATGTCTTGTTTTTCCATTGAGTTATTTAAAGAGCCATCTCCTCCAAAAATCTTCAATAGATTGACTTTTTTCTCTTTTCAAATAGAACAACTCGTATGATTGAGTTCCTAAATGGGCTAAAGAATGATGGTTGCTTGAACACAATGCATGTCCTCTTGGTCTATCTCCAACAAGCTCCACATGAGCAACGCCCACTAGCTGCAGTGCTTTTATTACAACTTGATCTTCTGGTATCATTCCAAAGACTTTTTTTTTCACCAGAAGAAATGTAATATCTTTTGTCAAATCACCATATGGTAGTTATCTTCCAGGGAGATTCTTCACGCTGCAGTTTCTATGGAGAAGAAGGAATTGATGCTATTATAGTTGCCTTGGAACGCAGTTTACATAACAAGAAAGTCCGGGAACAGTGTAGCAGAGCTCTTCTGATCTTGGGAGGTCATTTCTCTTCTGTTGGAGAGCCACTAACTGAGTCTTGGTTACTTAGGAGAGCAGGGATGAGAGATGTTCGGGGGGATTTGTTCAGAAGTAAATGGAGAACCAAAGATGAGTTTGAAAGAATGGTATGTATCTAAGTTTCGTACTGATAGTTTCCTCTCGTATTAATCAAGCAAAGTTGGAAGCAAGATGCATGCTGAAATGGTTAAATAATCATACTGATTGCTCCAATATTATTTATGTCTGCATACCAATATACGTACAATTCTTATTTTCTGACCATGAGAAGAGATAGTTATTATTCCTTTTGCTCTAAATGTTAAAAAGAAACCATTATCATGCCTTTTCTAAATAAAATTAGGAGTAAGGGAATGCAAATTAGTCGGAAATGATAATTGTCAATAGTCAAGTTTTGGTTGCATTTATTCATGATTTTGACAAGCTTGGATACATGAAATCCTTTTCTCTAGTAACTTTTTTGAAGGCATAAAGAGATTGGTTTTTGAACTTCCTTCTCTTCCAAGCCAATAGTTTATGGAACTATTCATGGATTCTTCTTCACTGCATGAGTTTAGAACCACATAACAACAATGTTGGTTCGTGCAATTTTGGCAACTAGCATCAACTAGCATTTTATTTTATTTTCTTCTGTCATGGCTTTATCTTGCCCAAAGTTTCTTTGGCCTCCAAATTAGCTTTCATATAACTATCTTAACGGCAATGCATGTATATTTTATATTATTCAAGAATATTTCTCAGTTTAGGAATTTTCGTACAGTTCTCCTAAGTTGCATAAACTTAAATTACGTGACCGCCAAATCAGGTTCAGAAAAATTATGGTTCTTTGTTCTGTTCTCATATAAACCTATATGTACCATTGACACTTTCACCTATGTTTTTCAACAGCATGGAACATTATGCCATTAGTCGCGTTTTCTTATATTACTACTGTCCCTTTGTCCATTACAAATCATGACTGTATCAGACAAATCATCAGGAGGAGGAAGAAAAATCAAGAGATAGTTGGCTTAGGAAATTGGCCATCACTTTGCTGTCAAGTGGTAACAAAAGATTTGTTGTTGCTCTTTCAAATTGCATAGCTGATGGGATTCCAGGTTTGGCTCGATCATGCCTCATCACAGTAGCATGGGTGAGCTGCTCAATCTCCTCTTTGCATAATGTTAAGAGTAGTCCACATGCTCTGGCTTGCTCGATTCTTAGACCTAGATTGTTAGAGAGCTTGAGCTATGATAAAGCATTGGAAGAGAGGGTGTTGGCTTCATTGTCACTGCATAGTTTTGCTAGGCATCGAGGTATCAATCTTTTTCTACTACTTCAATTTTAAAATCTGTCCTCTTTCTTTTTTGTCTAATTGTGTGATCTGAGGAATGCATTTTTACATAGGCAAATTGGGAATGCATATAATGCATTTTTTATGCCTCATTAATTTCCGAACATGTATAAACATGCCATCACTTGCTTTGCTAATGAGTGTCAACTCACTCCTCATTTCAGCACATTTTCAAATTTTATTATAAGAAGGTAGAAATATGTATACGCATAGACTGTTGCACGTCAATCACAATTTATGAAATACCATATGCTTGCTCTCTGCGATTTTCGTGTAATATGTAGATTTAAGTATATAATCCATCTAGAAGAAAATCATAGAAGGAAGGTGTGAATTATATTGGTTACAATCAAGATGTTAACATGTAACAATGCATATTCGTGAACTTTACATCTTGATATGTTAATGTTATGATTCCTGGAGAAAGGGAAGAAATAAAAGAAAACTTGTCGGAGGTCTTTTATATTTAATTTTTCAACTTGGACTAACCTTAACACCATCTTCTTATCTTCTTTTTATCTTCTTTTGAAATAAAACCAAATATTCATTTCAATGAACTCTTTCTACACTTATGGATTATTTTGAGTGATAATGTGACTTTGCCCTAAGTGTGAACACATGGGGGTAGGGGCCCACCCATGTCAAAGAATTGTGAGCCTGAGCCTTTTCCTCTTTTCCGCATTGTGCTCCTCCCACGCGTTTTCTTCGCGGGCCCCACACATGTGAAAGAATTTCTCCTTGAGAACGTGTTGGTTGCTGCTATAAATAGGAACAGTACTTGTTCCTAGGGTTTTGTACGGAGGCTGAGGGGAGAAAGAGAAAAAGGCAACTGTGGATTTTTTTGGGCTTCGTGCAGAGGAGAAAAATCCTATTTAGTGGCTGTTTTTGTGAGAGATTAGAGAGTTAGTTTGAGGGTTTATTTTGTGAGATTGTAAACCTATTGTATTTTCTCTCTAATAGTAGATCCCCCTCCTTGCCCCGTGGACGTAGGCAGTTTGCCGAACCACGTAAAATTGGTTTGTTTGTGTTTGTGGCCATTGTAATAGTTTTAGGATCCCTCGACGCGCAGTCCTAGAGCTGACGAGAGGAAGAGCTAATATCCCACTTTGATGGGATATTAGGCTTTAGATTCTTGTTCTCTTTGAGAAACAAGAATTCTTATCGATCTTTCTCTCTTATTGTGCACCAGAAACTCTGCCGAAATTTTCGCTGCGCACAACAAGTGGTATCAGAGCTCGGGCTACGCTTGGGCTATTTGGAGGAGTAGATCAATTTGGAGGCTCGTCTAGGGCTTCGTTTGGTGATAAAGGTGGGATCTTTTGGTAAAGACTCTATCTTTTAGTTTTGGATCTATTCTTTGTTCGTTGGTGCGTAAGATGTCGGGGAAAGAAGGTGCTTCGGGTGTCGAGGGTGGTGCTTCTGGCGCGAAGACCATTCAGAGTTTGAATATCCACTCTATGAAGATAGATGTGGAGAATTTTAATGGCACAAACAATTTTGGATTATGGAGATGCGAGGTTTTGGATACGCTGAACGCGCAGAATTTGGAGGATACCTTGGAGTTAGATGGCAAGCCAGATGAGATTGAAGAGAAGGTTTGGAAGAAGATGAATCGAACGGCGTGTGGTGTGATTAGGTCTTGTTTGACTCAAGATCTAAAATATGATGTGATGAATGAGACTTCTGCGAAGAAGATTTGGGAGATTCTCGAAAGCAAGTATCTGACAAAGAGTGTTGAGAACCGCTTGCATTTGAAGAGGAGACTTTATCGTTTCCAGTTGAAGAAGGGAACCTCCATTAGAGATCACATGAACCACTACACGAAGCTTCTTGCGGATTTGACGAATGTGGATGTCATAATTGAAGATGAGGACAAGGCGTTGTTGTTGTTGAGTTCCTTACCCGACGAGGAATATGAGACCTTCGTCCTTACTCTTATTAATAGGAAGGCATCCCTTTCGTATAGTGAGGTCACTGCTGCATTGGTGAATTATCAGCTTCGAAAGAAGGATAAGGAGGCTTCAGTTGAGCTGGTAGCAGAGGTGTTGGTCGCAAGAGGGAAGAATCCGAACCGAAAGAATTAGAAGTCACAGTCTAGAATTGGAAAAGACCAGTGTGCTTGGTGCAAGGAGACTGGTCATTAGAAGAAAGACTGCCCAAAGCTCGACGAATGGATGAAGAATAAGCAGAAGGGAAAAGGAAAGCAACCATCATCAGAAGCAAACATTGTATCGGATGGTAATAATTCTGACTCTTCTATTTATTCGCTTTCTATCAGTCCGAAAGATAGCTATTCGAAGGAATCCGAGTGGATGTTGGATAGTGGTGCGACCTATCATGTGTGCCCTAGAAGAGAATGGTTCTCCAGTTTTGAGAAACTGGTGGATAGTGGTGTGATGTACATGGCTGATAACCGTGCATGCCAGATCCTTGGGATAGGAAGAATTCGCATCAAGATGTTTGACGGGACTGTTAGAGAGTTAAACGATGTGAGATATGTTCATTCTTTAAGGAAGAACTTGATCTCGATTGGAGCTTTGGTTGGAGAGGGTCTGAAGGTTCGTGTTGAGAACATGGTTCTTGAGATCGTGGAAGACTCTCGGATTGTGATGAAGGGCGTCAGGAGGAATAACCTGTATTACTTGACTGGAGGTATAGTGGCAGGTGGAGAGCTGACGACTTCTATTGATTCGACTAGACTGCGGTATTTGGGGCTTGGCCATTCGAGTATTGATTCCTCGCATAGATTGAAAGAGGGTGTAAAGACCTGCAATTTGAAATCCAGTGAACATGTTGATATGAGCAAGAAGACCGAGGTGAAGTTTGGCACCTCTATTCACCGTGCTAAGGGTCGTTCTAAAGGAGTTCACGTGGATGTTTGGGGGCCTTCCAAGGGGGCATCATTGGGAGGTAATAGGCATTTGGTTTCCTTTGTTGGTGGCTGTTCTAGACGTGTTTGGGTTGCAACCAAATCCCCTTTGGAGAAAGTCCTAGTAGTTTCCAACAGATTGAAGAAGTGTGTAATAGACAGAAAGGTGAAGGTACTCCATTCTGGTAGGAGGTACAAGATGGACCTATTTCTGTATTGGAGCCGAGCTCACGGCATTACGAAACATTTCGTTGGAAAGGAAATCTTGGGGCAACTAGATAGGATGGCAAATTCGGAGAACCGTGCCTTGCTGGAGGAGGAGCGATGTTTGTGGTCGAGCAATGGTTTACAGAAGAGGTTCTGGACTGAGGCTTCGACATATTTGGGTCATTCTATTAAAGAGTTGTCAACTGCTGTGATTGGAGGTAAAACTCCATTGGAAGATAGGTCTGGTAGTGTCACTTCGGTTGAGGCTTCGATGAGGGAGCTATTTGACTCTCAGCAGGTGGAGAGTTTTGGACAGACCTTAGAGGTATCGTAGCGGGTGGAGTGTGATGCTACTCTACATTGGGTGAAGATTACTCCAGATCATACTACATTATTTGGGATTCTAGCTGAGGTGACACAGCGTGGGAGTCATTTGGATTCGGATGCGGATGATGAGTTGGGTTCTGATTCGAATGTAGCTGATAGATGCAGTTTGGATATGGCTATTGATTCACCTCAGGTGGAGGTGTTTAAGGTCATTAGAGGTGCTATCAGCCGTAGAGTTGATGATATTGGAGAAGGGTTACGAACTCTTCTAGTGGATTGAGGCCTTTTGAGGCCATTTGGGTGAACTACGTTCGGCTTGATTCCTTGGGCAAGAGGATACGTAGGCAGTCTTTACGATACAGCCAGGTTGGATTTTGATGGGGGTGAGATCGATTTGGTGAGTAGATACCGACGTTTGGAGAGTGTTTGCATTCTCATTTGGGTTCTCGACTTGTTATGGATTGAGTCTGTTGTCGTGAATTGTTTCACAGTGTACTGGACACAACAAGTGAGACATTTGGTTTGGTTGATATCGGCTCAGTTTTGGAAAAACTTCACCGAGGTGGAGAATTGTGAACACATGGGGGTAGGGGCCCACCCATGTCAAAGAATTGTGAGCTTGAGCCTTTTCCTCTTTTCCGCATTGTGCTCCTCCCACGCGTTTTCTTCGTGGGCCCCACACATGTGAAAGAATTTCTCCTTGAGAACGTGTTGGTTGCTGCTATAAATAGGAACAGTACTTGTTCCTAGGGTTTTGTACGGAGGCTGAGGGGAGAAAGAGAAAAAGGCGGCTGTGGATTTTTTTGGGCTTCGTGCAGAGGAGAAAAATCCTATTTAGTGGCTGTTTTTGTGAGAGATTAGAGAGTTAGTTTGAGGGTTTATTTTGTGAGATTGTAAACTTATTGTATTTTCTCTCTAATAGTAGATCCCCCTCCTTGCCCCGTGGACGTAGGCAGTTTGCCGAACCACGTAAAATTGGTTTGTTTGTGTTTGTGGCCATTGTAATAGTTTTAGGATCCCTCGACGCGCAGTCCTAGAGCTGACGAGAGGAAGAGCTAATATCCCACTTTGATGGGATATTAGGCTTCAGATTCTTGTTCCCTTTGAGAAACAAGAATTCTTATCGATCTTTCTCTCTTATTGTGCACCAGAAACTCTGCCGAAATTTTCGCTGCGCACAACACTAAGAAAATAGAGCAATTAGCTCATTAGTTTTAAGATGTGTGTGACATAAAATTTCTAAAATTTGATTCTCTTCAAAATGTTGGCTGTATTTATTTATTTATTCTTTTTTTGGGAGAAAAAATGTTGGTAGTATTGATAATTAATGCATACATTTTCCTTTGCTTTGAGGGAAAAAACTTAAGGATGCATAAAGCGTGGCTCTTTCGGCTTACTGAATTCAGGATTATGATGGTGATCTATTTGATTTTTTGCAGAATGCCTTCAGATGCTTTTACCGTTGAGTAAAGAGACACTTTCTTCACTAGAAGAGCTCAGTAGCGTAACTTGGACTGCTGATGAGCTTCTCTTTATGTGCTCCCTGTGGTTAAACCCTCTTAATCAAACTCCCAGAGATCTATTTGGTGAAAATACAGAGTGAAGATCCGTATAAAATTTTCAGAATGCCATGAAACAGCACAAAGTCGGATTTTATGTAATTATTCCTTTAATAGTTTCTCCCTTGAATTGTGTAGATAGTCACTGTAGCTGATACTGTAACAGTGATTTAATCCAATGTTGAGTTTTAGGAGAGATCTGCATCAAATTGTGAAAGAACATACAGCTTTGTGATTTTCAGCAAATTTTAGTGCAAATTTCGATGCTTCGGGTTGAGGCAACAGAGTGTTACTGAAGGACTTACAGCCTGAGAAAAGAGTGTATTCACTGTGTTCTTTTAATAAAATGCAAAAATGATTGTAATTTAAGTTCAATTGTCGCATTTATTAATCTTCTTCTTTTTCCTCTTTTAGCTTTTATCTTTTCTAGCCAAACTAAGTACAGGACAGACAGGTACATTGCTCAAAAGATCATTATGCATAGCATGTGCATCAAAACCATATATTCACTTCATTTCATTATTGTTTTTTTTTTCCTTTGGGTTTTTTTTGGCATCTTATACTTTTCATTATAGCATGCTTTTTTGCATGCTCACTTCATAATCACTTTATTACATTGTAGTATACTTTTCTGCATGAACTAATGGTTTACCAATTCAGAAGAATTGTTCAAAATTCTTAATGCATCCAACGTGGATTTGGAACCTTATTTACTGCACACGTAAGCTTTTCTCCCCCCTTTCATAATTTCTAAATAATAAACTATCTAGGTTGAATTTAATGCGAAGGTTGGAAACAAAAGGAATGAATGTGACAGTAAACAAATATGGTGTCCATGTACATGTTCCACAGTATCATGTCTGTTTTCAAATAAATCAGGCTACAGAAGTAGATAGAATCCCTCATATGAGCATTCATATATCAACCTAAAATGTGGAGTTTTTTAGTTAAATACCCACCTTATGTCGCATGTACACACCTACAATGAATGTGTTTCTTGTAGGGACCAAAATGTCCTTTTTGTCAAACTCTTTTAATGCTGTCCCCCTCAAACACTGATATGAACAGATGCTTAAAAAAACGGGAAGGATAAAATTTTCAAAACTAAATACGAATTCTTTTGGTCTTTTACATAAACTTTTTTATTAGGGAAAACTATATTCTGCCACTTTTTTTATTAGGGGGATAGTCTATCGCCAATTTATTTTCACTTGAGTCTAACGTCAACCGGGATAAGTTGTTACGTGTTTCACAATTTTGTACATTCTTCTTTTTTTTTTTTATCGAAATGTCTTATTTAATTTTCTTCTTCTCCAAATGAGTTTTAAGAATTGTTTATGTCATCCTTATGAACTTGATGGGTTGACAGACGTGAGAGTTAGTTTTTTAAGGACTTTATTTTTAAAGGAAGTTTCTGATAAAAAGGCTTTGTTAGCTTTTCTTAAAAGAGAAAAAGATTAATTGCATTCCGGTATCTTATTGTATAGCGTAACGAAACAGGTGATCCTGAAGTTGTGTATAGATTGTAATTGTAATTACACGGGTGACCATGTAGCCAGGACGACAAGCAACTCTCAGGGTTATCTGTGTAGATACAATTAGTAATATCAAGGTTATCCTTGTGGATACACGTACTCCATTGTTACGTCACTGGTGTAATTACACCATACCCCAAGGTACCAGCTTGTAATTTTCTGTATTTTCTGATTTCAGTTTTGTCTGATGGGCCCAGCTAAGTTTAGCCCAGAAGATGCACTTCGGCCATATCCACACACACACACTCTCTCTGAACTTCTAAAGCCCACAATCGTAAGGTACGACGCTAGAGCAGATCCCCCTAACAAGAGGGAGGAGGATGTGGCAAAAAGGAAGGAAGAGGTAAATTCCCTTCAAATTCTCTTTCTCTCTCAGTGTCAGATCTAGGCCCCTCTTATCTTTTATTTATTTATTTATGTTTCCTTGATTGTTACTACACTTGATATGTTTCATCTACTGTCATCATTACTCTCCCTTTACTTGCTCACTTCATTCACTACAAAAATTCCTAGATTTATGCGTCAGAGCTCTGTAAAAGGTTTGCTTTATTTGTTCCTTAATTATATGGGTTTGTTCTTAAGATTATAATGATGGGTTTTGTTACTAATGGCATTACTTGTAAAAAAAAATTCTAATTTGATTTAGTCTTAATAATTTTGGGTCTATTTCTTCATGTGCAATAATGTACAACATGGGTTTGTTGGATATTGTTTTTTTTTCTCTTTTCCAATCATGTAAATTTTTTCCTCTTCCCTGATCAAAATTGATGGGTTTTTCCTCCCTATTTCAGTTATATGGGTCTGTTCTCAAGATTAAGATCACGGGTTTTGTCACTGATAGAATTATCTGTAATGGGTTTTGTTTCTCATCTGATTTAGTCTTAATAATTTGGTCTGTTGAAAATATTCAAATGAGTACTTTTCTTTGGCTTCTTCATGTTTAGTAATCTGATTAGGAATTTGGATCTTGGTTTGTTGATATATTTAAATATGATTAGATTTCATGCAATTTTTTCTCTCTTCTGTAAATTATAGATCTTTTTGGGTTTATAGTTTTACAAGGAATACTGATTGAGTTTTTATTAACAGTGATATTATTCTTCAATATGAATCTACACTGAAGAAAAATAGGTTTTCCCCCTCTGTGGATTCCTCTGTTGAGAGCTTGTGCTGCAGTTTTCTCCTATTCTCATATTCTTCTTTTTTTTTTTTGCTGGTCCACAAATGGCCAACTGTTTCAGGTTATCATTATCTTTCTTCTTTTTTCAGAGATGCTCATTACTGAGCCATGGCTCACCAAACAAAGTAGCTGACTGCAGACCCCTTCAGCCTCTGACAATACATTGTACATCTTTCCCCCTCTTTATCAGCTTTGAATCCTCAAATAGTTTCAGGTGCATGCTTTGTGCATGTTTTTTTTCTCCTTCCTTTTTTTTGTCTTCTTATTTTATTTACTTTGTTTTCTTTTTGCCTGTTGAACTAATTGGGAGGAAATTTCCTGCTGAATTGGCTTTGTTGAATTATGCTCCTATATTCCCCTCATGATCTTTGGTGTTGATTCCAGGGATTAAGGTTCTTTTTCATCTGCCGGCTGGCTTTTTCTCCGATGGTAATTCACGGGTGGATTATCCTATAGGTAACAGAAATTTTATTATGTGGATATTAGTTGTATTATCTTGGATTAGACCATTGGGTTTGTTTTATTTGTTAGAAATATAGATGGTTTTTTAGGGTGGCTTTGTGTTGGATCTTAGACTCTTCAATGGTAAATTGGGAGTTTCACTCTTGGTTGGGGTTTTGTTGGGTTATTGAAGAGAATTTGTGCATGGAGTTTTCGAAAGTTATAGATATATCTTTTTAAATTGCAACTGATATGTTCTTGCAATCTTTATTGGGGGATATCATGGGTTCTGAAAGATTGAGCCTGTGTATGTCTCAGAGCTGAGCTTTGGAGCTTAGATTTGTGAAAGGGATACCTTACAAAAACTTTATTTGAGGTTTTCTTTTTTCACTTTATCTTATTTGCTGAGAGAAACCTTACACTGCCTTGAATTTGTCTCCCCTAAGATGATTGCTAGAACATGAATTGAAATTTTAGTTGTTGTAAGTATCCATTTTCGGACTTTGGTCAGTGTCCAAATCTGTTGTACAAAAACACGATTTTTCAAAACCAATTTTTCAAAACCGACCTCTTTTTGGCCTGTTCGGTTTTGCTAAATAATTAGCAAAAACGACCGATGTTGCTAATTATTTAGCAAAAAGGGTCTTTTTCAAAAAAAAAAAAAAACTTCTTATGTTAACTGATGGGATAACCATTTTCGATCTCTCTATCTATCTCAACTCGCAATCTCTCCGAGATCTCTCTCGTATGAAACCCTAAATCTTATCCCTCTCTAGCGAGTCGATGATCGTGATGGTCAGTGACGCTGGTCGATCTTCCTCTTGATCAAGCCCTAATTCCTCTCTGGAGAGGGGGCGACGACAATGCTCGGCGATGAAAATCCTCGGTGACGGCAATCCTCGGTGATGGTGATCATCGGTGATGGTGAGTCATTTCTACTTTTTTTCCCCCTAATCTGCAAAGTAGCAAAGTTCAGTATTTGTAGGTTCATTCTTTTAAATTGGGTAAAGTATCAAAATCCAGTTATTGATATCTTTACTCTCTCAAGTTTTGCTCCTAATGTCTACTTACATGATATCTTGACTCTCTCATCATCCATCAGTTTTCCTGTAGGATTTTGGTTAAAACTGTCTTAATTACATAGAGGCTATGATTTTTGTAGGATTCGTAGGTTGGGGCAGGCACAATTACATGAGTTCGTCATTGACGAAGTGTTTTATGTTTATTTTTCTTGCGCTTTTCAGTGTACCCTTCTATTTATAACAAATTGTTGTACCTAAATGCAGTCTTGATGGGTATTTCATATGACCAGCCTATAATTGTATTCAGCCTTTTCATGATATGTACTTGAATATGATGCCTTGCATTCATTTCAATACACAAGTATAGAATGATCACTGAATTCTAGTTTATTTATTCTAAATTACATTCCTGATAAATTCTCTGTTTGGTACTCGCAGCTCCGAGGATGGAATTCTCAAAAGCATCTAAAGATTCCCGAGAAGCTTTCCTAAAAGGAGAAACGAGCCATCACTAAGATCTCCATGGATTTCTTGAATTGCATGTCTACCATCTCCCACAAGAGTTCAATCGTCTTCAAATGCTGTCTCTTATTGCTTGTGCTCCTTGCATTTCGAACTCTAATGCTCTCTCCTATACCAAAGAACTTCCCTTGGATCGCTTCTTACCATCTTTCAAATCCTTCTCATAACCCAATCAGAATCAATAAGTTTTTGGAGGTTCCTCAAATCATATGGGGCCTAAACAATCAAAAGATAGCCTTTGCTCGAGCTTGCTTAACAGCCAGACTCCTGAACCGAACTCTTCTTATGCCTAGCTTATCTGCCAACTTGGTCTACAAAGAAATTAACTTGTCTGAACCAATTCCTTTCAACAAAGTCTTCAACTTTGAGAAATTCAACTCTCTATGTACTGGGTTTGTTCAGTTAGGCCATTATTCCTGTCTTTCAAACCGAACCAGTCCACTTGAGCTCCAGAAGGGAAGCGGAAGGAAGTGGACCAAGGAAAGAGATTTGAGCCAACTGCAGCAATTCAAAGAGGGCTCATGTGATAAGTTCGAAGTCATTAGAATCACTGGGAAAAACCCGTTCCTTTGGCATGATCATTGGCCTGTAAAAGATTATGCAAAAGTTTTTCGGTGTTTGGCTTTGGTTGATGAGATAGAAGAAGAAGCATCGAAAGTTATCTCAAAGATCCAAGGAGGGGGGAATGTGCCTTACGTCGCGGTCCATATGAGGATAGAGATTGATTGGATGATTCACTGTAAGAAAGTGGAGCAAAGGCTTCATACATCCCAAATTTGTAGTAGCAAAGAGGAAATAACGAATAGAGTTGCTAAAATCGCTAGCGGTCTACCAAGGCCGATTCCAGTGTATCTCGCTATCGCCGATAGTCTACTGAAGGATGGTACAATACTTAGTGGTTGGGAAGAAGGTTTAATTCCTTTCGAGAAGAAGAAATTGGGGGTTTGGGATGTTTATCAGAAGCATCCTTATATCACCCAGGCTGCAATTGATTTTGAGGTGTGTTTGAGGGCTGATGTCTTTGTCGGCAACAGTTATTCGACTTTTTCGAGTCTGGTAGTTCTTCAGAGAACACAGAATTGGAATGAAATGGGCAGCGGGGCTTCATGTGGAGGTAATTCGAGCTTTGCTTCCTACGCTTATAACATCTTGGGTGAAGATGGTGGTGCTCAGAGATGGATGACTGATATGTCAGCCTTGAGTCTTGAAAGCATCAGTTATGGGACTAATAACATCTCATGTGAAATTGGGGGGGAATGAGCTGAGTCTGTGAGAGGAGATGTACATTTGAGGAGAGAAATATTCTTTAATTGATCTGTGAATGTTAAAACAGAAGAACATACGATTCAGTTATAAGGCTTGCTCATCTCTCTGTATACTGTAGTTGTACACACACAGAATTCAACGTTGAGGGATATACTCATTTGAGCTCAAGACTTTGTTACCATTTTTTTTTTTAAAATATCTTAGCATTTTCTAACGATTATTGTAAGATAATTCAAGCATTCTCATGGTTTACACTTTTAACTTTTTTTATAGGTAAATTTACCATGTATTCATTTTCACGTAGTATGCTTATTAAGGTTCGTGGACGTAATAAAAAAAAGGACAGAAGTCTGGGTCTAATATGAGAAAACACGTAAATATGCATCCGGCCCAAATTCAGCCGGGTTCCGTTGCGGCCCAAACTTCACCGGCTAATAAAAGTTTATGTATCGTATCGGTTCTCGTCTCGTTTCGTCGACGTCTTCCTCTCCCGAGAGCGATGCTCTCAAAGCCCAGAAGAATTAACAAAAAATAAAAAATTTAAAAAAAAATGCAAGGGCACTTCAATCCCCATCACCACCACCAAATCCAGCAGCAACTAGCTTCTCTCCTCTCCGCCGCCCTCGCCCAATCCACCACCACCTCCTCCGGCGACGGCGGCGATGGATCGCCGGCGGTGGCAGCGGCATCAGAAGGGAACAACAAAAACCCTAGCAATAACAACGGCGCAGTTACTAACGAGAGCTCTCGCGTCAGCGCTCTCGAATCGCTTCGAAGAACGATTGTTGGACTCTACCCTATAAATTCCCTGGTTCTTTCTCACTCCGCCTCTTTTCTCTCTCACGGACTCTTTCAGCTTCTCTCCGACAAGTAAGTAGCTTGTATTTGCTCAAGTTATGATTTTGATGTTGGCATGAAAATTTTTGGCTAGAAAAGGTAAAATTTGAATTTGGTAGAGCTAAACACTGCTGGCAAATTTATATTTTTTCATGTTTGGTTAGCTGCATTGTAATTAGGGAAGGGAAGTGAAACTTAAAATTTGCAGGAAAAAAATCGGAGCAAACGCTGCTAAGAAGTTGGTGGGAGCAAATTAGAAGGTAGAAACTAGATGTCTCTGATCTAAAACACACTTCAATCTTGTGAAGACCATCTCTAACTACTATAAATCATGTGGTTTTTGCACCAATTATTTTTCGAACAAATAATGAATTTGCGTTGGAAGTACACTTCCATGATAAAACTGCAGATATCCAAAAAATGGATTTGAAGTGGATTTACAGTAACAAGCAGTGCATGCAACGTTAATTACATTTTTGTTTTTGCGGAAAGCCAAACATCCCCAAAATTCTGTCATGTTTGACTTTCTTTCTAGCAGTTGCAACTCTATAAACAACAAATTTAGATATTCCATGTAAATTTTGGTTGATTGATAGACTCTATGGTCTGAGTTAAAATGCATTTACGGGAAAGATATAATTTAGATTTGGCGTGGTTTATTGATCTTTCAGTTTAAGCTCATGAGTTCTACAGAACTCTCCTAGGAAAAGTTATAACTATTGTTATATCAGTTGCATTCTATATTTGAGGCATAGTATAAAACAGAAACCTTACCTAGGGGGGCGAATACTGTAAAGATGAAACAATAACAGCTGTAATAAAGGTAATGGTTTTTGCTCTCGTCAATTCGATAAGTAGTTCTTTCTTGTCGAATTGAGAAATAAGCGCGTTTATTTCGTTGTTACTAAGTTTTATTTCTTATAGATCTTATGCTGTGAGGCGAGCAGCTGCAGTTGCCTATGGATGCCTGTGTGCTGTCTTGGCTTCCACCTCATTTGCATCAAATGGGTTACAAAATCATGTTCTGATCACTGGGCTTGTTGACCGATTCATTTCTTGGGCCTTACCTCTGCTCGGTGACATTGGCGCTAGGAATCGCTTGACAGAAATTGCTCTTGAAAGCCTCCACGAGTTCCTTAATGTGGGAGATGCAAGCAGTGTAGAGAGATATGTGCCCTCTATCCTCACAGCATGCCAAGAGGTTATTGAGGATGAGAGAACCTCACTGAGATTGCTCCAACAGCTTCTGGTTCTGTTGAATTTGATCTCAGTTAAGTTTGAAAGTTGCCTCCAGCCTCACTTTGTGGACATTGTGGATGTGCTTCTTGGATGGGCATTCATGCCGGAGCTCTCTGTAGCGGATAGATGTGTCATAACAAACAGTTTTTTGCAGTTCCAAAAGCAGTGGGTGAGCAATTTACATTTCTCAATGGGATTGCTCTCTAAATTTTTAGGGGACATGGAAACTCTTATTCAGGACACAAGTCTTCATGTAAACCAGCAATTTGGGAGATTATTTGCTCTTTTCTCTTGTTTCTCTACAGTTCTTAAGGTCACAGCTTCTGGCATTCTGGAAATGAATCTGCTTGAACAGATCAGTGATCCTATTGAGAATATAGCTTCTCGGTTTTTGAGATTTGTGTCGTCTTTCGGGAGTAAGTTTGGTTGGTCAAACTGGATAGGAGAATCCTGGAATTGCTTCATTCTTCTGGCTGAGATATTACAAGAGAAGTTCTCCCATCATTATCCAATGGTCATCAGTATCTTGTTTGAAAGCATGAGGACAGTTTCTTCCTCACAGGTGCTTGGACTGTTGAAGACTAATACGCAACTTTTGTCCCTTCAGAAGATGGCAGTCCTGTCTTCATCGGTTCAGACCTTACTACAGTTTGATTCCCCTTTGTCTCAGCTGCGTCTGCACATGAATCATCTTGTCGTTGCCAGTACTGTTTCTGTTTACCTTTTCTTTCTTCGACATGCTTGTGATAAAGTTGTTTCTCAGGCTGTTATGTCCTTGTTGGAAGAAGTAGAATCTTTAAAAGGTATGCTGGGAGAAAGAAGGTATTGCAACCCCAACCATGATGGAGTTGTGGTGGAAAGTAAATTAGATGGTCAATTACTTCCTGACTCAATTTCCTGCAAATACTATTCTGAAAATGATTTGATTTCCTTGATTAAATTTGATTTGAAATTGTTATTATGTTCTGTTTCTGTTCGTTCTTCTGAAAGTAGTTTCGATGATAACGCTATTTGTGAGAGATTGACAACACTATCATCATTCATGCTTGAAACGCTGAACCCTTTTAAGCAACCCATCCAAGGATTCCTGGAGTTGCAAGTCCATGTTGTTAGCGAAATGCACAAGCTTAGTGAGGTTGAATTCTTGGCAAAGCTCACTAGCTTAAGAAAATCTTCAAAGAGTACTTCTTGTATTTTAGACAGTGAAAATCAGAGGTGCATTGAGATAAAAGAGGGTGAATTTGTTCTTGTTGTTGAATATTTGAGGAAATACAGCAGTTGCTTGATCAGAGCTTTTGATGGTCCTTCACCTCTTGGAGTTAAACTGGAAGCGCTGTACTGGATTCGCACCTTTGGCAGGATGGTGTCAGATATGAACCAGGACAAAGATTTGGTTGAGTCGTCTTGCAGTTCATCCAGGAATGTGAGTGTTTGTAGTGATTTACTCTTTTTAATTTTGGATGCAGCGTATGATAGGGAATTAAACTTACGATCTCTTGTTGCATCCGTCTTGGAGGTACTTTTGGAAGCAATGCTTATTAATGCTGGAGATCTTTGCTATGTCTCAGTAGTTGCTCTTGATAAACTTGGTGATCCAGATGTCCCCATAAGAAATTTATACTTAAGGGTATTTTCTATCGTCCTACCTCTTACAATGTATACTTGTGGTTTTCATGATGGTGGTGACTTGAACAAACTTGGAGCTGCAACGGAAGGCAATAGATGCTACATAAATTGGAAGAAAGTCCTGGCCTTGAACCAGCTTCCTTGCAGACTTCACTCTCAGCAACTTGTTTCAATTCTGAGTTACATCTCCCAAAGGTGGAAGGTGCCGCTATCTTCTTGGATACAGCGATTAGTCTTCAGTTGCCGGGGAAAAAGGGAATTGACTCCTAGTCCACATGAAGTAGTTTTAGATCATGATGGTGATGGTTTGCAGAAGGATGCAGCAGTGGTAGGAGAGATGTTGGAGAAAATGTGCCCAGTTAGCAATCTGGCTGCCATTTGGTGGTCCATACATGAAGCTGCTAGATACTGCATCAACCTTCGTCTCCGAACAAATCTTGGGGGTCCTACACAGACTTTTGCAGCTTTTGAGCGCATGCTTTTGGACATTCCACATGTGCTACTCCATGACGCTGAGCAGACCGAAGGCAAGTATATGGGGTCATATAATTATCACTTACTGCCAATGCGGTTACTGCTGGAACTTGTTGAAGCTTTAAAGAAAAATGTGTATAATGCTTATGAAGGGTCTTGTGTTTTACCTTGTTCACCTCGGCAGAGTTCCTTGTTTTTCAGGGCAAACAAGAAAGTTTGTGAGGAATGGTTTTCTCGTATATGTGAACCTATGATGAATGCTGGATTAGCTCTGCACTGCCATGATGCAACCCTTCATTACTGTACATTGCGACTGCAAGATCTCAGAAATCTTGCAGCTTCAGCTTTGAAGGAGAAAACCCGTGGAGCACAAGAGAGTATCCAAAACCTTAGACCCAAATTAGCAGCAGATGTCTTGAAAGTCCTGAGGCATACATCCCTGGCTTTATGTCGAAAGCATGAGTCAGAGGCTTTGGTCGGACTCCAGAAGTGGGCTGCAGTTACATTTCGTGTTTTGTTTGTGGAAGATGATCAGGTTGGCCAAGGTGTAAGTACAGGCTCTGGGCAACTTTCATGGATGGATGGACTTGTGTATCAAGCTCAGGGCCACTATGAAAAGGCTGCTGCACATTTTTCACACTTGCTGCAGTCTGAGACGTCGTTAAGTTCCCTAGGTTCTGATGGCATCCAGTTTGTCATTGCACGTGTCATTGAGAGTTATACATCACTTTCAGATTGGAAGTCTTTAGAGATCTGGCTAACAGAACTTCAAGCACTTCGTGCTGTCCATGCTGGCAGGACATATTCTGGTGCTCTCACTGCAGCGGGAAATGAATTAAATGCAGTTCATGCCTTAGCACGTTTTGATGAAGGAGATATAAATGCAGCATGGGGCTACCTAGATTTGACGCCTAAGAGCAGCAATGAACTTACTCTTGATCCCAAGATAGCATTAGAGAGGAGTGAGCAGATGCTTTTAAGGTCTATGCTCCAAAGGGATTCTGGTGCAGATAAGATTGCAGAGGATGTAAAGAAGGCCAGACTGATGTTGGATGAAGCCTTGTCTCTTGTTCCTCTGGATGGAGTGTCTGAGGCTGCTGCTTGTGCCGTTCAGCTTCACTGTATTTCTGCTTTAGAAGAATCGTTGGGTGCTAATGGTGTAAATGGATCTAAGCGGATACTAGGTTCCTTAAACCAAGTCTTGAATTATCCAATTAGAAGAATTCGTCAAGACTGTAGCTTATGGATAAAGGTTTTCCGTGTTTATCGCTCTCTGATGCCCACTTCTGCAGTGACTCCTCTTCTTTGTGAGAAACTTCTCAGTTTATCTCGCAAGCAGAAGAATTTTCTATTGGCTGATCGCATGAACAAATACCGTAGAGACCACCTTTTAAGATATTCTTCTGACAAGCATAAAGAAACTTTTTCTATGAACTTGGAGTATGAGGGTATCTTACTAAAGTATGCGGAAGGTAAGCATGAGGAGGCTTTGACAGATATCTGGTCACTGATACGCTCTACTGTTCTGTCATCAGGTACTTTTGCTTCTGACATCAGTAATGTTCTGAAGGCTAAGGCATGCTTGAAACTTTCCACTTGGTTGAGACAAGAGAAATCAAATATTACTTTAGTAGAAGTTCTTTCAAAGATACGCAAAAATTTCAGTGGTGCGTTTGATGGTTCTTTCACTGCACCGGAACTCCCATTGAGCGATAGTAACTTATTCTCTGATGCATACTGGAAAATGATCCTTGAGGAGATAGTGGGCACAACCACAAAAATATCTTGCAAGCTTTGCCCCACAATGGGAAAGACATGGCTTTCTTATTCGTCTTGGTGTTTCAGTCAAGCAAAAAGTTCTTTTCCTCTTCATGAAACGGTTCTGAAGTCATGCTTGCTCTCCCCTGTACTTAATCCAGAAGTATCGTCTGACAGATTCCAGTTGACAGAAGAAGAGATGTCCAAAGTGAAATCTATAGTCATGAGAGCTTTCCATAACAGCACATCAATTGAAACTGTTGTAGATGACGAAAGTCGCAGCTTAACTGTGCATCCTAAAAGCGAAGCTCTTGTGAATTCATTAGTGCAGCAGACAGTTCATCTGATGCAAGCTGCAGCTGGAGCACCTGGTCTCGAAGCCTCCAATGGCGAGTGCTCTTCTGCCGCACTTACTTCTCAATTGCAGGTGCTTTTCTTTTCTATGGATGCAAACTTGAAGAAGAGTGACCTACTTCCTTTTGTTGATGAGTTGATTGGTGTTTGGTGGTCGTTAAGGCGAAGAAGGGTAGCACTATTTGGGTACGCTGCTCATGGCTATTTCCAGTACCTTTCACATTCATCTTCCAAACTTGATGAGAGTCACTCTTCTACTTTTCATCCTGATGCTATTAAAAGGAAAGCTCCAAGCAGTTCTCTTCAGGCAATGTTGTATCTCCTACATATTCTTTTAAACTATGGTGTTGAGTTAAAGGAAACATTTGAATGTGGTTTTGCAACTGTCCCTCTGTTGCCATGGCAGGTGAGATTATGGCAGTCTTTAGTTGTCTAAGATTGTTTAATGGTGATAATAGATTTCTGATTTAACTTCTTTTCAATCGTCCTTTTTAGGAAATTACACCCCAGCTTTTTGCTCGGTTAAGTTCTCATCCTAAAGAAGCTGTAAGAAAACAGTTGGAGGGACTATTGATGATGCTGGCTAAGTTATCGCCCTGGTCTATTGTATATCCTTTATTAGTTGATATAAATGCTTATGAAGGAGAACCCTCGGAGGAGCTTCAGCGAATATTAGCCTCGTTGGTAATGAAACTATGTGCAGAGATCTGTATATCAATTCTGTCATTTTGTTAGTGCTCTCTGCCTTTCTTTTTTCCCCATGGCTGCAACCTGATTTGTTCTTCACGTATGATTATAGTTTGCAATGTGACATGACCTGTTGTGGTAGGTTATTAATTCCTATCCTTCTGCTGTCTAATACAGGCCAAGCTTTACCCAAAGTTGATTCAAGATGTTCAGCTGGTAATAAATGGTTTAGGGAAAATTACTGTTCTTTGGGAGGAACAATGGTTGAACACACTTCAGGATCTTCACAGTGGTAACGGTTTTTATCTGCATGAAAGAACCAATTTTTCCTTAGTACTTTTACTAGTGTGTTTAAGACATGTATTGGTGTGCTTCTTCTCATTTTCTATACTTGGGCATCTAACGTAGTGTTGTAGTGGCACAGACGTATAGAAATTCAATTCTCTACACATTGTTATCCTCTAACCAAATGCAGTAATTTACTTGATCTTCATTTCTTTTGTTCTCACAATTGGTGCATTTATGTTGTTAAATATGATAAAGCTTGTAGCCTTGTACAACTATAAAGACGTGAAAATTTGGCTTTGATAGTGCGCACAAGCCATGTATAGAAATAATGCATGCAGGATAAAAGATCTTTACTGTACACTTCGTGTGTCTCTCCTATTAGATTCTCATCCTTCTCTCCTATCGTATTTTTTGTGTTTCTTGCAGTCTGCCACTTTTCAGTTATGACTTTGATGACCATCCTCTTGTAACTATTTTGTTCGGTTGCATTATTACGCATTTATTCTGATTGATAATGCACTTTATGTGTGATAGTTGTCTAATGGCAAATTACTAAAGTTTATGATCCTTGAATGCAGATGTCATAAGGCGCATACATATGCTAAAGGAGGAAGCTGCACGGATTGCTGAAAATCCAACTTTAAGTAATACTGAAAAGAAGAAGATCAATGCAGCAAAATACTCTGCTATGATGGCTCCAATTATCGTAGCATTGGAACGTCGTTTAGCCTCAACTTCCCGTGAGCCTGAGACAGCTCATGAGGCATGGTTCTGCAAAGAGTATGGCGACAAGCTGAAGTCTGCCATCTTAGCTTTCAAAACTCCTCCAGGGTCTACAGTGGCACTAGGTGATGTGTGGCGACCATTTGATGCTATTGCAGCATCTTTAGCTACAGATCGGAAGAAGCCATTTGTTTATTTGAGTGAGGTGGCTCCACAACTGGCATCACTTTCATCTTCTGAAGTACCGATGCCTGGTCTTGAGAAGCAGATTTCAATGCTTAATTCTTCTGGGACTTCTGGTGATGTTCAAGGCATTATCAGTATCTCATCTTTCTGCGAGCATATGACAATCTTATCGACAAAGACGAAGCCTAAGAAGCTTGTCTTACTGGGATCGGATGGTCAGAAGCACACATACCTTCTTAAGGGCCAAGAAGATCTACGTCTTGATGCCCGGATCATGCAGTTGCTACAAGCAGTCAACAGTTTTCTTAATTCATGTAGTGATACTCTTAGTCGATCCCTTACAATTCGTTACTACTCTGTAACACCAATCAGTGGCCAGGCTGGACTTATCCAGTGGGTTGACAATGTAACTAGTTTGTATAGTATTTACAAGTCATGGCAGATACGTGTACAACTCGCAGCAGCTGGTGCTGGAAATACAGACAGTCATGCATCACCTGTTCCCCGCCCGAGTGACATGTTCTATGGAAAAATTATACCAGCACTTAAAGAAAAAGGTATTCGAAGAGTGATCTCAAGAAGGGATTGGCCTCACGAAGTCAAACGCAAGGTTCTTCTGGATCTTATGAAGGAAACCCCAAGACAACTACTTTGGCAGGAAATGTGGTGCGCCAGCGAAGGGTTTAGAGGTTTTAGTTTGAAGACTAGAAGGTAAGCTCTCCATAGTGTAGTTTATGATTCCCTCTAAGAGCACAAGGTTCTGGTCTAGACTTTATTTTTCGCTTCCAGTTGCTATTTGGATTGGAAGTGGTTGTGAAATGCTTAAAGCTGAACCAAATTGAACGAGATTAGGATCATAACCTTTTCTTTATTATTAGCTGGAGTTACTTAAATGGCATAATTGTTGAAGTAAATGATGTACATCTAAGCTCACATGTGGTAATTAATTTTTCATATCCGGCAATTGTTCTTATGTATTAACACATGTTTTTTAAAACTCCTACACAGCTGTGTTCTAGTATGCATGTTGGAGTCAACCCTCCAATAGCCGCCCACTAGACCTTGCCTCCATTTTAATGGCCCCTTGTTATTTTGCTGCTGTTGACATTTATAACTGTATTCTCTACTTCTGACATTATTGGCCATTATTTACTGTTTTACCATATTTGTTCTCCTTTTTTACAGTGTTACATTCATATAATTTCCCCTCACAGTGTAATAATGTGTTTTGTTCCAACCAGGGGACAAATAGTAATCTATTAACCAGTAATGGAGTTTATCTTGCTATTTTAAAAAACCAGTATCAACCATTGATGACAGTTTTCCATGATCTAAATATTGTTAGAACTTAGAAATTGACCTCAGTGATGTATTTTTTGAGGAATAATGTTGTATATTTGTAGTTTACAATTACATTCTAGGATAGTTGCTTGACTTGAGAATAAAATGTCTAGTCGATTTACTCATGGAGTTGCAAAACTATGTTATGAAGAGTGGAGTAATGAATATATACACTGATTAGTCTATCATGCATCCTAATACCTTTTTAAGTGGTTCATTTGTTAAGATAAACGATCAACTTTGTCTTCCAGGTTTTCTAGTAGTGTAGCAGCCATGAGCATGGTAGGCCATATTCTGGGCCTAGGAGATAGACATTTGGATAACATTCTTATGGACTTCTGCAGTGGCGATGTAATCCATATAGATTACAATGTTTGCTTTGATAAAGGGAAGAGGCTGAAAATCCCTGAAATCGTCCCTTTTCGTCTTACTCAGATAATTGAGACGGCACTAGGATTGACAGGAATCGAAGGTTCTTTCAGGGCTAACTGTGAGTCTGTTATTGAGATTCTTCGCAAGAATAAAGATATTCTCTTGATGTTGTTGGAGGTATTTGTCTGGGACCCCTTGGTGGAGTGGACACGGGGAGATAACCATGATGAAGCAGCAATAGGCGGTGAAGAGAAGAAAGGAATGGAGCTTGCTGTCAGTCTTAGCTTATTTGCCTCTCGATTTCAAGAAATCCGTATTCCTCTGCAGGTATTCATTCATTGAAGAATCAATCATGCATGATCATCTAGGAAAATATAGAATGAATCTGGCAAGGGGTCTAAAGTGACTAACTGCTATAATAAAATTTCTTTATTGAAATAACCTTTAATATCTAAAGTGAAACTTGGCCTTTTAGGTAGTGAAGCACTTTAGTTAGTCTTGTTCTAACCCATGAAAGGGCTGCAGAAGTATGCTTGCCCAGCGTGGAATATTTTATCATCACTCGTCGCTTCTCAACCTGCTATTGTTCTGCAGATGATAATGAGATCTAAGACCCATTATGTGCATTGAAACTGTTAGAATTCTCCTCTTGGCTTTTGAACTATGCACCTTATATCATCGTAAATACCTAATTATACTTCATAGAGATTTAAGTATTAGCCATTCTGGGAAATTGTAGTTCTGTTGCTTCTTAGTTACATAATTACATACTTCATAAGACACTTGGAATATGGATAACTGTCATAATGATGACTACATTTTTTTTTTTTTTTTGGTCAGGAGCATCGTGATCTTCTGGTATCTACCTTACCGGCTGCTGAATCTGCTCTCAGGGTAATTCTTATGATTTCCATCTGCAACTATTTTCATGTAAAATATCATGAATTTGTGGAGATTCAAATCAAGTAACTTCGTTTTCCCCCCTGTAAACATTTGGCAGAACTTCTTGGATGTCCTAAATCAGTATGAAATCATATCTACAATTTTCTATCACGCCGACAAAGAGAAATCAAGTCTTCTGCAGCATGAGGCATCGGCAAAGTCAATTGTTGCTGAGGCAACTGCTATATCAGAAAAATCTAGGGTGGTCTTTGAAGCTCAGGCACAAGAATTTGGACAAGCAAAAGCTGTGGCAGCCGAGAAAGCACAGGAAGCAACTATTTGGGTGGATCAACATGGAAGGGTCCTTGATGCATTGCGGACTGGTTCCATTCTAGAGGGCCAACTATTCATGAGATTGAGTGGCATGGAGGAGGTTTTATCTCTTGCATCTGCTGTTCTTGTGTCAGGTGTTCCATTAACGGTTGTTCCTGAGCCGACACAAGAACAGTGCTCTGACATAGATAAGGAAGTTCATCGTCTGATTATTGAGTTGGATAATGGTATTTCTTCTGCTGTAGAAACACTTCGCGAGTATGCCTTCTCATTGCAAAGAGTTCTTCCTCAAAATTACATAACAACTAGCCCAATTAACAGTTGGGCACAGATTTTGCAGTTATCAGTCAATAACCTTTCAGGTGATATCCTTTCTCTTGCGAGAAGACAGGCTGCTGACCTTATTGCAAAGGCCCAAGGTCATGATCTGGATTCAATTCAACAAAGGCATTACGACCTTTTCCACAGAATGGAGAGATACGCTGACCATATCCAGAAAATTGAGGATGAGTGCTCTGAAATGATGAGGTCTGTTGGATCAGATATTGAGTCAAAATCTAAAGAGCGCTTGCTCTCCGCTTTCACAGAGTATATGCAATCTGCCAAGTATTCAAGTAAAGATGATTTTTCCATTGGTTTTTCAGGCCAACAAAAATATGAGGCGACAACAGATTCTAGACTAAGGGAGTTGGATATGAAAAAAATGATGGTTTTACTTGTACCACATATGGCTGCAAATGAGCTGTACAAGGAGGTTAAAGATAAAGTGCTCAACATGTCCAACATTTCCACTGAGAAAGTTGGTTGGGCAGCAGGAGATATGGGTCTCCAACATGATTCTAGTAATTCATTTCACGAGTTCGGAGAGCAAATTGAGAAATGTGTCCTAGTTGCGGGATTTTTGAATGAAGTTCAGGAATTGATTGGCACAGACTTAGCTAGCACCAGCATTTCTTCAGACAATATAAAGCAGAGGTATGAAGGAATCTGGATTTCCATTTTTCAGGCTAGTCTGCATTCCTGTAAGCACTTGGTTGAACAGATGACTGATATTGTTCTCCCGGAGATAATTAGATCAGTTATCGCTTACAACTCTGAAGCGATGGATGCTTTTGGAATCCTTTCACAGATGCGCGGTTCTGTTGATACGGCAATTGAAAAACTTGTTGAGGTGGAGCTAGAGAAAGCATCCTTGATCGAGTTTGAGAAAACGTATTTCACGAAGGTTGCATTCATCACAGAGCAGCAACTAGCCCTTGAAGCAGCTTCTGCAAATGGCAGGGATAATTTATCTTGGGAAGAAGCTGAAGAACTAGCATCCCAAGAAGAAGCTTGTAGAGCACAATTGGACCAACTTCATCAGTCCTGGAACCAGAAAGATGTGCGGAGTACTTCTCTAGCAAAGATCGAATCTAATATTAGAAGTTCGCTAATTTCTTCTGAACAATATTTTTCATCTTTAATAGACGATAGAAAGGAGGGGGATATACACATTAAGAGCAGTGGGACCCTTCTTTCTTCCTTGGTAAAGCCTTTCTCTGACATGGAATCGGTCAATCAGATGCTATCTGCAGATGCTAACCTTTCTTCCTACTTAAATGAGTCTGCATTTAGCTTGTCAGATCTCATATCATCTGGTTCTTCCCTATCCGAATCCATGTGGGGGTTTGCGAAATTATTGAAAAACCAGTCTTTTTTTATCTGGAAAATTGGTATTCTGGACTCCATTTTGGACTTGTGTATACATGATGTATCATCTTCAATTGATCAAAATTTTGGTTTTGAGCAGCTATACAGTGTTCTTAAGAAGAAGCTTGAGATTCATCTAAAGGAATGTGTTGGCCACTACTTGAAAAGAAGAGTTGCTCCTGCTCTCATATTACAACTTGAGAGAGAGAATGAGAATTTGCAGCAAATGCTCGAAGGAAGCAAGGACTTTGTTTCTGACCAGGTAAAATTGGATAAGGGAGCAACGAAAAGAGTTCAGCTTATGCTTGAAGAATATTGTAATGCTCATGAGACTGCAAAGGCTGCTAGATCAGCGATTTCAGTTATGAAAAGGCAAGTAAGTGAGCTCACTGTGGCACTATGCAAGACAGTTTTGGAGATTGTTCAGATGGAGTGGCTGCATGATGCTTCTTTGCCCCATCTATTGGAGAGCATAGAGTTGCCTCAAACTAGTCTTGAGAATGACAAAATTTCTCCACTACTTTTAAACCTTAGCAGAACGCGGTTATTGGAAAAGTTACAGTCATCAATGTCATCTGTTGCGAAGTCATTAGAGTACCTGCAAACATGTGAAAGGACTTCTGTATCAGCAGAAGGACAACTTGAAAGAGCCATGGGATGGGCCTGTGGTGGCCCAAATACTTCTGCACTAGGCCATTCTTTACTCAAAAGTGCAGGAATCCCCTCTGAATTCCATGATCATCTGCTGAGGAGGAAGCAATTACTGCAGGCAGTTAGAGAACAAGCAAGTGATGTTTTCAAAATTTGCACATCTGTGATGGAGTTTGAAGCATCTAGGGATGGTCTGTTCCGGATGCCTGAGGAGAAGTCTACTGGTCGACCTATGGGAGATGGCAGAGCATGGCAACAAGCTTACCTGTCTGCTCTGACAAGACTAGATGCTGCTTATCATTCTTTTACATGTGTGTTTGTCCTTTAGTTAAATTTGCGTCACTATATTGCATATTTGGCAACCTTGCTTTTTCAATAAGTGATATGATCCATCGGTTGTAATTTAGGTTTTATCTTGTTTCTTTTAATTAGGTGCTGAACAAGAGTGGAAGCTAGCGCAGAACAAAATGGAAGCCGCAGCCAGTGTATTGTTTTCTGCAACCAATGAACTCGGTGTTGCCTCTACGAAGGCAAAGTCAGCATCAGGTGAAACCTTTGGCTTCTTAACTTAGTTATGCAGTATAGCATGTACTTCCAAGTACCGAGTCAAACATATATCTGACATTGACATGATTTAGCTTTATCTAGTTATATTCATGTTGCATGTACGAAGAACTGATAAACGTGCGTGATTGTACAAATGGACAGGTTAACTGAATTCTGTCTTTACCTATTTTACAGGTGATCTGCAAAACACCCTTGTAGCAATGCGTGACCGGGCATATGAAGCTAGTTTGGCTTTATCTGCTTTTGGTCGTGTATCAAAAGGTCACACAGCTTTGACTTCTGAATGTGGAACCATGCTGGAGGAGGTACAACAACATTCCATTTGATCGTTATGTTTTTAGTATATTCTGTTTCAGTAGGTCTCAGTGTTTGCTAAATTGTTTCGTATATGTTTTCATGCATGAGATGAATTATTTTTATTACATTTCTCTTATTTACAAAAATATTTGCAGATCCTGGCTATAGCAGATGGTTTACATGATGTTTATAGTTTGGGCAAGGAAGCTGCTGCAGCACATAGTGGTCTTATGGAAGATCTCTCTAAGGTTTTATTATCTTTCTTTGAACTTTTGAAGTTAATTCCTGATTTCATATCCTGTACCTCTAATATAATTTTTAAGATCAGAACTTATTTTTTTGTAGGCCCCTTCTCCCGATTTCATCAATAGTAGTAAAAACACCCAACTTTAACTGTATATTTTTTCAATTACTGTCAGGTAAATAAGATTTTACTTCCACTCGAAGCTGCACTGTCCACTGATGTAGCTGCCATTGCCATGGCAATACCCAAGGATAGAGAAATTAATGCAGATATTCCTCCTCTTCATGGACAAGCACTCTGCAAGTCCTATTGCTCAAGGATTCGGGAGGCTTGTCAATCTTTGACGCCATTGGTACCTTCTGTCATCAACTATGTGAAGGAATTGCACTCCATGTTGACCAAGCTTGCACGTTCTTCAAGTATGCATGCAGGAAATCTCCATAAAGTAATTTCTCCTTCACCCTTTAATATATTTGGTCTGACACAAGGCTTTTTACAATACCTGATATTTCAATGAAGTAAACAATGGTCTCAACAAAGCCTTTTATCCTAAGTTTCTATTTAAGAAGAAAAATCAGGTTACAAAAAACAGCTACGTTCTTTTAGGAGTCTGAAGAAGTTAAATGTCCAATAGTTTACAGATTTTATCGTGATCTTGCTCATAATTAACTGCATTCCAACCAGTATTTACAAAATCATGTGACATTGTTCGCTGTTTTATAGGCCTAAAGGAGTAAATGAAAAGAAGGCGCTAAGGTCACTATTGGAAAAAACAGAATTCCCTTTATAGTTTCTGACAAATTCTTTACATTTTCCTTTGAAATCATATTGTAAGGATAGGTTGCCCGCTGTTCTTTTGAAGGAGGAGGAGGGGGGGGGGGGGGTATCTGACATTGCTGTCTTGTTTATTTTGACATTAAGCCTTGAAGAGGGCTCTGTAACTAGAATCCAAAATTATTATTGCATTGCATGAAAGCAGAAGTGTAAACTGCATGAGTGACGATTTCTTTCCCCCCTTATAAACAACTGTTGGGGGGTTATTATTTTTTTGTTCAGCAGCAAGCTTACAACATATGAAGGAAACATAATTGGTACTTAGTATTTGTCTCAAGAAGAAAAAAAATTATAGATATTTCGTTCCATTTACTGCAGGCACTTGAAGGCCTTGGCGAAAGCCAGGTAAAACAGTCTCAGGATCTTTCTCTTTCGAGGGCTGAATTCTCAGATGGCGCAGTTCTATCTGAGAATAAGGAGAAGAGGTTCCTTGGAACCAATACTGGTAGCCTTGAGGACTTAACAACTGATGAAAATTTTTCCCTGCAAGATGAGGAATGGATTTCTCCTCCAGAGCACACGTTTACTAGCAGCTTAGAATCTAGCACCAGTTCGGTTGATGAAAGTTTACCACAGATCTCCAACAGCACAGAGAAGGTACAAGATAACATTGATTTTGAAGGTGATGATAAGTGTGTTTCTATTACAGATATCAATGGAGTAGAAAATGCATGTATTGTGAGATCTGAATCTGAATCTTTGAGAGATGCGGTCTCCACCAATATTTCTCCTGCCTCAGTTCCATCTGATCCTAGTGAAGGCTTGCAATCCTTGTTGTTACCAGAAGTAGTGGAAAAGGAAAAGCCTGAAGAGGCAAAACTGTTGGATATGAGTGACTTGGGCTCTTCGAGGGTGACCAAGGGATATGGTCATAGTCATGTTGAACCTTCTTCCTTTTTGGATCCTCTGAGCCGAAACACTAGGGGTAAGGAATCATGTCATAATTTTCTTCTATTATATAACTATTATGTTGTTTTCATATTACCTTCTTCTGATTTGTTATTTCTTTATATTTTAAAGCCGACGAGGGTCTGTAAGGTGACCATCATTTGTTGGTTTAGACGTATTTGAGGAAGCTTGCTCCAGTAATTATACATTGGTATACATTAACTGATCAGAGCTTCCCTTTGGCACTTAGTCAATATTGAATTGTTTTATGTTTCTTTCGAAACTCTGTGCTAAAATAGATTTTTCTTCTGGCCAATTGCTGCATGAATTTTATCAACGATGTCAAGAGGTTGGTAGTGAAATATCAGTCTTGACTGTGAACTTTGAAGGTAGGATAACCATCTCCTTACGTATATTCTAGACAAGATGTTTTTGGGAGGAGTTTTTTCTTTTTTTTTCCCCACCTTTAGGATTTCACTAGTTTAGTCTGCTTCCTGAGGTGGGGAAAGATTAAACTCATTTCGGTACTTTATTTTGGTGGGCTGTAATAGCACCATGGTACATGACAACTATATCTAATCTTTCATGAGCCTTGACCTAGGAGATAACCGTAATTATGAACCTTCTCATCCACATTCTGGTTGAGTACAGATAGGTTCAGTCAGATCTTATTTTATTATTTCAATGGTGGGTCTTGCGAATCAATCCAGTGTTTTGTAATTGAAGATTTTAGATTTCCAGCCTTCAAAACAGGGTTTATAGGGTTTTGTGGCTGCACTTCTGGACTTAACAGTACTGGGGTTAATTTTATGCAACATTGAGGAATATTTTGACAAATTTAATTGTTTACAAATTGGAGAGTATGTGAAGGGTATCCGACTTCAAAAGTTTAAACTATTGCTGGATGGGCTATCGGGAAAATGCATGCTCTAGAGGACAGTGAAGCAAACACAGGGAACAAGGGATGTATTACTCTTCTGATAGCTGAAAGATACTGATTTTTGGACTTGAATAATTTATATTTCACCTTTCTTGTTCCTGGGAAATTGTTGGAATCCTAACCCACCTTCTCCAAGCCACTAGATGGTCACTTCGGCATCCATTTTTTTCAAATGCAATACTTAAGCTGACAAACCTGAAGTTGCTAATTTGGTCGTGTCATATTTTTTCCAGAAAGATCACTCCTGAGCCAAAATAAAGGGTGTTGAAAGATGCTAGTCATTGTTTCTGGGATGTTCTATGTCTGCAATCTGTCATTTATTCATGACTTTAGTACCCTCCGTGGAATGGAATCAAGGGAATGGGTTTTGTTGGAAAAAAAAGTGGTTGCCTCACTTGTCTGCTTGTTACTTAAGATGATTAGATTGTGTTTTTGACATCCTTTATATGTTCTGATGATGCTTTGTTGATAGGTAAAAACCCTTATGCTTCATCGGTCTTGAGGCGAGTTGAGCTGAAACTTGATGGAAGAGATGCTGAGAACACGAGGTACACATATGTGGTGTTATGATTTATTTATTGTGTTCAAAATGTTTTTCCGCAGTGGATTGACCTTGTTGATTTTGTGCAGTTCCATGGAAATTGCTGAACAGGTGGATCGTCTCCTTAAGGAGGCTACAAGCATAGACAATTTATGTAACATGTATGAAGGGTGGACACCATGGATATGACTCAATTTCTGGGATTTTTGAGCTACCTGCAATGTATTCATCAGGTATTATATTTCTTGGTCTTTCTGATTGACTAGCTTATGTAAGCTTTATTAACAATATTGCAGTCAGTATCCTTATTTTGGTAGGAGAGTTGGAAACTCAGTTTTTGTATCTGGTTGTACATTGCTTAACCCCATGTAATATCATCGCTTCTCTCTTTTAACAGATGGATCTCAAAGGCTAGGGTGACTTAGATGGTCATGCTGTGTGCAACATGACCTGATCAATGCTTTCATGAACCTGCTGGTATAGGCGTTTTTCAGTGTATGTATCTTTAGTTTATCTTATGCATACTCCATTCTGTATTCTGGATTACCATAATATTGGAGGTTTCTATAGGAATATACTTGGGGTTTATTAAAATTTTCTCCTGTATCTGTGTTTCTTCAGATTTGTTTCGCAGGGGCACTGCAAACTCATCTGTCATGCTATTTTAATCCAACTTATATGCTTTTAACATTTACTTTGTATCATTTTAGCTTGTTTGTCCAAAATAAAACATTGTCTTGCTAGCCCCTTATTAGGCATTTAGTATGTGCTCATGTTATGCTGAAAATTCAAATAAGTACTTTGATCAAATTAGCTTCAAAATGTTATGTTAGCTTGTTACTTGTTCCAAGATGAAAGTTGTAAGCTAAATATTCTAGTAGTATTAAATGTAACAATGATGTATCAAGTTTTGGAATAAGTAGCACGATCAAATTGGCATATTTCCTGTCTTCTGTTCTTTGCCCTTTATTACTACCTTGAAACTTGATTTGTATTTGATGTCTTATATGTAGGTTGCAACACTATATTATATATCATATTATGATATGTTGCTGAAGATCTTCTCCTCACATAGTCGGATTAAACTCTGATTCTTATGAATGTTCAAATTTCTTAATATATGGATCTTGTTTCCAGGATCTGGCCCTCGGGACTTTAAGTGCCTGAGATGATTCATCCTGATCCGTATGTTACCTGATAGCAATGCAACATAGAAAATGATGTAAGCTCTGAGAATAGATAATGATGCTTAAATATTTGCATACAAGAAATCGTAATTTCTTGCTCTTCTGCCTAGAGGAATGGACAAGGAAGCAGTTTCTTGCAAAAGGGAACGGATCCCATACAGTATTTAGCAGGGTCTTGGAGAGTAACACAACAATGCACTGCATTACTGTAATTCCCAAACTCTCATGCTCTAAAAGATGCAGAGTGACAGCTTAAGTTGGCAGCCATGTTGCATCAAAGGTATCTCAAACCCTTCTTTCTTTTAGCTGGTTGGCTGACACTTTGCATTCTTTCTCTGTACTAGAAATTTGGCATATACAAATACACACTATATGAAAGATATTTGTTCTAGCAATTTTGATTTTGTAAAGATGTATATGAAAAATGTTTACAGATGATGAGGGCGAAATGACGTTTGTTGTTCTTAAAATAAAATTACTATTTACTCTTCTTCGTCAATTGAAGTTTCTCCAACATTTGCGCTACCCCCGCTGTTCTGTTCATATAGTAGTAGACAAGGCTGAATATCATGCACATCCAAGTCCAATCTGTGGAACCCTTCACTTTATACGGACAGAGCTCCTCCTCGATACACGCGCTAACCAATACACTCGGTCATTTCTCTGATAATTTCTCAATTCTTTTGTCCGCAGCGTTTGACTGCGTATGTCTTGCAAATAAATAGTAGCTCGGGGTCGAGGGTGGCTGACACAGGAGTAGAGGAGCCTCAAGTGCCGGGATATAATTGATTTCTAAGCTACCTAAAACTGGTATTGTAGTGTTGAATCGAGGATTAATATATAGTGTGGAGATGCGTATGTGTATTTTTGCTATGTTGTATTCTGACTGCTGCTTGTATGTAAAGTGACATGTTAAGAGCCTGCTTACATGTCACAAGTTTTAAGGGGTTTGTATTTTCTGTAAATTGTGCATCCAATGCATCCTCATCAAGTGTAATTCTTGATCAATTGTAGAATTGTTGTTTCGTGTAAAATGTGAAATGTGGCTCTTAATGCTATCCTTCTTGATTGATGCTGGTTCATGTTTAACCTTATTTTAGTTGACCAGTACTGGATCATAATTTGTTGGTGCCAACGAACTCCCCTAAAATTACCAGGTTATCCCCACATCTTCATATTCTGAAATTAGTTCTCTAAATTTTCAGAATATTTTGAAATCAGTCCCAATTAGCAGCTGGTGAGAGAATGGTCCCAATTTACTTAAAAGATTTGAGGGCTAAATTTATATTGACTAATAACAAATATCAACAATTTCAAATAAGATTTGGACTAATTTCAAAATACTTAAATTTGAGGACCAAATCCATATTTGTCTATTTCAAATAAGCAAGAATTTTATCAATTCAAAACAAGAGAGATTTGAGGAAGTGCAAAAAAAAAATCCAGAAATCACAAAATCCCTAATAATATCAATGAGATATCACAAGGTTATCTTACAGGATATTCTCTAAGTTGTTCAATCCTCAATATTTATATTGTGAATAGCTCCAAACACACCTCACATTACTATTTTCTTGGCTTAATACATGGCTTTGATATCAAAACAAAGGAAACTCATATCAAACACAAACAATTTTAGAGGAAAAAATACTACCCTTAACAAATTTTGCAAATTATTTTAGCTTTTCAGTATCCTCCCACATCTCACGTTACTATTTTCTTGCCTTAATACATGGCTTTGATATCAAAACAAAGGAAACTCATATCAAACACAAACAATTTTAGAGGAAGAAATACTACCCTTCAACAAATTTTGCAAATTATTTTAGTTTTGCAGCATATATATTTTTCGCACAATGTTCATCAAACCTGCTCCCCAACTAATTACCACTGTAATCAAACATAAAATGCTCCCAATCTACAATTCTCTGAGCATCTCTTGAATAAAATGATAATTGTAATCTTTTAACACCAACCACCTCAACAATGGCCTTAAAAACACCTTATTCACGAAAAATAATTTTAACCACAACTTCTATTCTCTCTTCATTGGATATAATCCTCATGATAGCTATCACTAATAACCGAAACAAACCTCTCAAGCCAAGGAAGCTGGTTGAGATCCTTAATGGCATCAAGATATGAGTCTGAGCATCTAGGAGGAGATTGGATTTGGTTATGATGATGATCATCATTGATGCCGAATCCTCCAGCGAGAAATCTTTGGATGAGAGCAAGTTGAGCTCGTTCTTGCTCAGAGTAATTGTCGGTGATTGATGGAAGAGGATCGAAAGGCTCCCATCTCCATTGGTCAGCTTCGTGGTTTGAAGGAGTGGAGGGTTCGGAGCTTTCTTGTTCATCGCCCCAGAATGTGCACTGGCATGTTTGGGCGCCAGAGTGGTATCCTGCACTGCAGGAGTAGCAGAACTCGTGCCCGCACCTAATGATGGAGAAGAAAATAGTTTATTGCCTTTTTGGCTAAATATTATATGGAAAGGTATATTTCACAAGACTATCAAAACTTTTCTACTAGAGAAAGCTGCCATTTTTTCTTTGACTAAACATTTTATCCATAAGAGGAACCCCTTTAACAACATTTTCTAAATTGTTTTCTGCCGATTTGAAGGTTTATGGTAGTTTCTCTAACAAAAAAATTTATGGTGGTTCTATGCAAAGCCTTCCAACATTCATGGTAGTTTTGTGAAGTTTACCTTATTTAAAAATCAACAAGCAGATACTAACATAAGAATTCCACTCATAATATGAAAATGAAACATTTTCCCCCCTTAAATGAAGCCAGGTCTCCAAACATGTAAACAAAGAAACACAACATTGCGTATTTGTTTGTTAGATAGAATATCTATTCCACCTCAAATATCACCATTATTTGTACATAATAGATCCTACTTCAGCTACAAATTTATACTAACCAGTTATAGGATTGGGGAAAAAAAGATACTAATAAGCCCCAGCTAGAATAATGTAAAGATGATTGATGCAGATTTAGTTGCCACCTTTATAAAAATGATAACTGTTGTCTTTTATAACCTTTGTCTTGCTGCATTTCCTTCAGATATTTTATTTTCCTGACAGAAGAGAAGTCTAAAAAACCAAATCATATGATGTCAGTCCTTAAAAAGATCATGATTAAATATGATAAAAAGCAATAGGTTACATTATTTATGGGGAGTACTTAAATCTGCTCTAGCACACATGAACTTCCTTCTAGGAGAATGACAAAACTCTTCTAGCAGATATAATCCTATACATACGAAATAACCTACAAGCCATGAAGCGGCAAGACTCAAAATAAAGGGTATGATGATACTATCTGCTTCTTGGTAACGTAAGTTTAAAATTTAATCCGTAATATAGGCTCTGTATCTAGCTTCCAAATTAATATTGATAACACTAACATGACCGGCATCTTCCACAATGTGACAGATAATCATAAAACAAACAAGACAAATAGATAAAATTGAAATTAGACTGTGTAAAATTCAAAGTTAAAGAGTAGCATGATGAAATTTCTAAACATAAATAAATTTTGAACATACCAGCATGTTACACGGAAGCATCCTTGTGTAAGCTCAACCATCCTCCTACACTGCTGGCATCGCCTCCAGTTGTTATTTTGTGCCAAGCGGAGCAAATTAGCATCTCCGGCATCTCTCTCCTCTACGGATAAACTTTGATACTCCTCGCAACTCATTGAAGAATGCCATGGCACACCACAACTAGCGCACAAAAGCCTACAACATTCTTGACACTCAACACAATTGATCTCATACTGATTCGACGAACTTGCCCTTGAAGCTGAACGTTGTCCCGGACTAAAAAGCACTGAACAATCTGGGAAAGGACAATAGACTCTATCCAGGTTGAGAACTTTAGCTTCCATTGTGGCTCTTTCTAGTGATTGATAGCAAGAAATTGGAAGAAAGGACTTGAATGCATTTTTCGATATGTGATACTTGCATCTTACTTGGGGACATTTTATCGGAACTTGCAAAGCTTGCAATTTTCCCTCCACATGAACAATCATGCAATTTAGACAAAAACTATGGGAACATTTCAACTTAATAATTTGAGATTGTTGCTTCTCCTCACAGCAGCAGACGAGACACTGGTTAATAGATGCATCTAAAATGCCAACTGCTTCTCGGGCTAATTTCAATGGCCGCACAAGCTCAGATCGACATACTAGCTTCAGAACAAAGGCTTCGAAATCATTAGACAGTTCGAGTATCCTGTATCCTAGAGCTACTAACAGCTGGTCTTCATGTGGCACTGCTTCAGCAATCTGTCATATTATAAAGGATATCAATATCATTTATAACATACAGAACTTAGACGATTAACCGCAACAGCTTACTTCGAGTAAATAGAAATTTTGAGCCACAGAAGAGCGCCGGAATCGGGTATCGGTCGTGACAAACAGATATTTTGATTTTGATGGTGGATCAGACAAAGTTTTATTTATAAGAAACAACGAAACAGAACCTCACAATAATAAGTGTAATGAACTAAGGAAAAAGAGTAAGCACATGAAACCACGCACATGCAGATAACTGAGATGAGTATTCTAATATCAACTACAAAGATCATATTCCAAAAAAAAAAATGATTAAACCGGCATTTTCTCACCTGATGATAGACCTCTTCGTTATCAGTCAACGCGACGATCCTCTGAACACCGTTCCTCTGAGCCTCAATCAGGCCATCCAAGAGGGCTAGGTGCTCAGCAACCAAAACATCCACAAAGAAATCTAGCTTCTTCTGCACCTTGAGGACAGCATCCCCAACGGACGTCTCCATGACGACTCCGATCCCAGAAGCCTTCGCTCCCAGACCCCCGCCCCCCTCGGAGACGGACACCCCCTTAAAGAAAATCCTCAACGAGACCCCGTCTTCGTCTTCGCTCTCACCCGACGACGCTCCGTCGTCGTCGTCGCCGTCGTCGTCGTCGGCATCTTCTTCTACTTCTTCGTCCGAGGAGAGCAGTTCAGCTAGGCATTCCTCCGTATCTTGCCACTCTTCATCCTCGCAGCAGCTTCTGAATTCTTCCTCGACATCATCATGATGGCTACCCATTACTCTTCGAGCTAGATTATACGGGAATTGTTGGGGGTTCTCTTATCAAAATCCAGAAGAAACCCAACAGAATCGAATCACAAAATCCTCATTCCTCATGAATGTCTCGACGGAAAGCTGCTATTAACCCAATAAAACAAAGTTGGACTTTCAGTTCATCAACCAAAATCAAATCTTCAAAATAAATAAATAAATAAAACCCAGCAACCAAACTTATCCAAACCTCTCAAAATCCTCATCTCCGAGTTGAGCGGAATTGGGATCTAGCGGAGAGCTGCACCAAACCAAAATCAGGAGCAAACCCAGAAAAATTAATTGAAAAAATTAATTGATGGAATCATCAAAATTCCTCCAAAAAGAAGCCAACTTGGGTACCTTGGCTCAAAAAAGATGAATTTTTTTTTCGGTAGAAGGCTCTAATTAAGATGGATTTAAGAATTTATAGGGATTTGAAAAGAGAACCCATTTCTGTAAATAGATAGGGGGAATGGGGAGAGAGATAAAGGAGGAATCTTTCATTGGGTTTTTTTTATTATTAAAAATTATATTTTGCGAAATACTTTGGTTTCTTTATTAGGTGGGGAATGAAGTAGTCATCATAAAGGGCAAAATGGCCAGATTGGTATATTTTGTAGAGGCTTGGTGACAAGTTGGTATATTTTCTTTTAGTTTTGTCAGATTGGTATATTTTCTCAACTCCGGCGCCATATAGGCCTTAAATTTGGCCGGAGTTACTGTTCCGGCCAGTGTTGATGGGATTTTTTTCAAAAAAAACCCTCATTAAATACAGTTCCTTGCTCCTGCCCCCTCTCCCTCCTCCTCCTCATTCTCTTCAACCTCCCCCTCTCCCTCATCCTCTCCCTCCTCCTCCCTCCTCATCCCTCTTCCCAATCCCCTCAATCTTCTCCTCCCCCTCCCTCCTCTCCTCCTCCTCCTCCTTCGGCCCTCTCCATCTCCGCCCATTCTCTGCGATGGAAGCGAGTTCGTCTCGGGCAGCTCCGAGACCTTCGTCAAGGTCCTCGTCAACGTCCTCTCCTCTGTTCCCGCTCCGATCCCGCTCCGATCTCTCCTCCGCCAGCCTCTTGGTCCCCTCCGGATTGTGGCAGTTGATGGGTTCTTAATTGCTACTACACTATACTATGTGAATTGGTTTATGGTTTAGTCTAGGGTTTTGGCTTGGTGGTGGTTTGTTGCGAATGGAGGAGGAGGGAGGAAGAGAAGGAGGGGGAGGTTGAAGAGGAGGAGGAGGAGGAGGAGGAGGGAGAGGGGGAGTTTGAAGAGGATGAGGAGGAGGAGGGAGATGGGGTAGGAGCAGGAAACTGTATTTGATGAGGGTTTTTTTACAAAAAATCCCATCAGCACTGGCCGGAACAGTAACTCCGGCCAAATTTAAGGCCTATATGGCGCCGGAGTTGAGAAAATATACCAATCTGACAAAACTAAAAGAAAATATACCAACTTGTCACCAAGCCTCTACAAAATATACCAATCTGGCCATTTTGCCCATCATAAAGGAAAGAAGGAAGATTTACTGCTCTCTGAAAACGTCAGGAAAGAAAAAGGGATATTTTTCATTTTCACCCCTCAGAGATATAAGTATTTTATAAATACACAATGCCCCTATTCTTCTTTGGGGTTTTCCCTTTGGAAATCACCTTTAAAATGGAGTAATTATATAGAAACCATGTTTTAATTTTAATTTACATATAAATCGCATTTAAAATATTTTTTGGTTGAATGAACTATCCCCGGTCAAATTTTCACTAAAAATCAATATTATCTCGAAAACTCGCATTTAAGGTACGTGACTCATTCTTCTAGCGTATAATCTCGTTAGGACACAACTCACGTAACATAAACTTTAATTTTTTAAAGTTTATTTTGATTTTCTTAGTGAAAATTTTAACTGAGAGATGGTTGATTGCAACAAAAATCCATTTTAAAGATGATTTATATAGAAATTAAAATTGAAAGATGATTTTCATATAACTGCTCAAATTTTAAGGTGGTTTCTAGGCAGAAGATATGTTCAATTTTTGAGATGATAATTTTAATGTTGCCTAATAATCCCACCTAATGTGGTGTGTGTAAATGATGCCCGTCCTATCTTGTATGGTTAGGAAACTAAAATTAAGTAAGCTGGATATCAAATACCTATCATACATATTTGAGTGTATATTTAGACGTATTATGTGTCAACGCATCGTGTTTTGTATCAACGCTTTCGTGTCCGTACATCATATTTTATAGCTATCAAACTATTGCTATATATGATAATGAAATTTAGTGTCAATTTAAGAGTAGGTGATCGGACCATTTGCCTCATTGGAAATATATTGTAGGGGTTGTAAATATAAATGATATGAATGTGGATATTACTAGAAGAAATCTCTTTACCTACTTGTGACTTTTAGTATTCTCTTTCACATCTATATAATGTAAGCATGGAAGACAAAATGTATGGAGAAATGAAGATGAATAAAATAAGATGATCACTTTCTCCCTATCTCTTCTCTTCTTTATTTATTTACTCTTACATTTTATGTTCGATTCTTACTTATGATATATGATGTATGTAGATATAACAATAAGATTACAACAATAGGTTAATTTTTTTTTAAAATAATTATTTTTATCTAAGGTAAAGAGGTAAATTTTTGAAATAGGCATGGATAAAAGCCATCATGCGTCATCGAGTACGAACCAAGAGCCCCCCACAAAAAGGCAACATACCATAAAATCATTTTTACAACGTTTGTCCCCCACTATTAAGTTGTGTTAGATTTATGGCGGTTGAATGAATGTACCTACAACATTTCAATTGTTTTATGGAAGTGTCATTTACCGAATGGATTTCTAGTATAAGAGATACTCTTTATTCTTTTTCGAAATATTGAATTTACAGGGTCTCCTAATACTAGTGTGCACCCCGTGCAAAGCATGACCCTATTTTTTTATTTCTGCTACAGTAATTCTTTTTAAGTGATATGGTATTTTTTTTGTAAATGCCATAGTAATTATCTTTAAAAAGGCAATGTTCTGCTTGTGTTACGGTGGTATTGCCGCAATAATTCACTGTATCATTTACTACAGCATGAATAACGAACATTTGGATCCTACTGTAAGTACAGAGGAGTAGATAAGAGAGTAAATAATTACCAATTAAATTGTTCATGAGAGAGAGAGATGATAGGTTCGGAAAGGTGTTAGGAAGAAGCCAAATCGGTGGCATCTGATAATGAGTCATGACTTAGAAAGAAAAGGATTGAGTGTTGGAGAGGGAAGGATCTCAAAGTCACAAGATATGGAAAAGTGACGTAGGCTTTAGATTCTTAATTAGTTTATTGTGGCTAAGCCATGATTAGTCCCTTATCTTCTCATTCTTTTTCAGTTTCCCTCGCTTTAATTTATCTTTTCGGTGCCCCACCCAACTCGCCCAACTTTGGCCTTTCTCACTTGTAATATTGCATCGTATGATATTGTCTATAATTTTTTTTAATAAAGTGATACTAAGTGAAACTCCAATTAATATCCACTTCTAAAGATGAGATGTCGTACGCTAATTAAGACAAACTCATTGGTGAACCAACCATGGACAATCAAGAGGACTATAAGGGGCTGTTTGTTTGGCGAAAATGACGAAGAGAAATAGATTTCTTATGCTGACAATATGACAGTGGGAAATCTAAGTTCAAAAAGACCTTCTATTCTTCAGTTTGGTTCAACACAAGATTTAACGAATTGAGTTGGAGAAATTACCCGGCGACCCAAATTTAAGGAAATCGCCCATTTCCGAGCTTTGAGTTCGGAAATGGGATGAAAAAGGATTAAATAATTACTATTTTTTTTCTATTCTAGTGATGGGTAGGTGGGGTTTCGGGTTTCCTATTCTTAGTTTTTTTTTTCAGTTATGAAACAAACAATGGAGATGTGAGGAGATTTATTTCCCACCCTGTTTTGTGATGAACCAAACAAATTTTAAGAAACCTTTAAAAACACATGAAAAACAATATCTGTACTTGGAAATATGTTTCCTATAATTAATCAGGGAAACCAACCAAACAATCCGTAAACTAAAATTTACATATAGAATTAATAGGACGGCTCAGTAGGTCACGTGGTAAATCCTTGTCACTCTCTTGTAAGAGGCTTGAGTTCGATTCTTGTGTGCGCCAAAAAACGGATAAATAAAAAAAAAGATCTGCATGCCTCAATTTTCAAAGTGCGGTTAGTCTGTGAGTCCACCACACCGACTCCCTTGGTAGTTGGTGAACCACTGGTACCTATTATTCCCCTTTTCCTAACTGTTTGATGAGGGGGTCCCCCTCAAATTTTACAACAATTTATGATATCACATCCATCAAATGTACAAGTTTCGGGTAAACTTGCCTTTGACAAAACTCGGAGTATGTATCATAATTTTTTGAGCAAAACTATCATAAATATTCCTTAAAAAAAACTTATCATAACTTTCTTTTTATTAGAGAAAAATATCACGCACTTTCAAATGAATAAAAAAAATCACATATTATGATAATACCTCCGGTATATGATATTTATATCATGATAACGTAGAATTCAAGATAGTTTAAGGAATCTATTCTGAAAATTTATGTTTTAAATTTAAGAAACTCTTCTTCATTTTAAGAGAACATAAGGGCTTTTGTTTTTCCTTCTTAATAATTATAATTGATTGTGTCCTATTGACATGTTGGTCTCCATGAAGTTCTGAGGATTTCAAAGAAAAGATAGGTTTCACGCTAAAAAAAATATTAAAATTAGAACAAATTTTCGATTTAGACCCATTTAATTTTTTTATTAAAAAAATCAACCCAGTCTAGTTTTTATTCTCAAAACCGACCCATTTCGTGCCACGTCAGCACGAAATGGGTCGGTTTTTTTTTAATGACGCCACTAAATAGTCGGGGTTGCCAACCCCGACTATTTAGTTATGTCGGGGTTGGAAACCCCGACTATTTAGCTAAGGGCACGCTAAATTAGTCGGGGTTTCCAACCCCGACTAATTTAGGCCCCTGCCTAATTGGTCGGGGTTGGCAACCCCGACCATTTGGCAGAGGTCCACTTCGCTACGACAAAATGGTCGGGGTTCCCAAACCCGACCATTTGGCAAAGACTCTGTCCCAACCGCGGAGCGGTGAAAAAAACCAAGTGACAATAGTCGGGGTTCACAACCCCGACTATTTGTTCACTGGGCCCCCGACCTATATAAAGGTCGCGACTTCACTCTAACCCTCATTTCCGTTCCAGCCGCGTCTCTCTCTCCCATTTTCGTCGATCTCCTCCTTCCAAACTCCACGGATCCAGCTTTCTCTCCTCTTTTTTTGTGCGAAATTCTTGGGGTGAAAGATCTAACAGGTACTCTCTCCCTTCTCTCCTCTTTTGACACCTACAAATCTAGGGTTTTCTCTCCAAAACGAAATTATAGTGTTTGAACTCTATTTGTAGTTGTTTATTTAGAAATTTTATTCTTGTTGTAGTTGAAATTAAATATTTGGGGCATAGAATACTCAATTTTAGGGTTTAGAATTTGGGGGTCAATTTTAGGGTTTAGGATTTAGGGGTTTACGGTTGTAATTGTGTTTTAGGGTTGCAATTAGATTTTAGGGTATTAATTGATAATATTTTTTAAATTTTTTGCATTTAAATGATATAATTTTGATTTGTATAGGTTGAACAGTATGATTTTTATTGCTTGCTCTTACGGTGGAACGATTAAGTATGGAATGAATAATATGCCAATGTACGTCGGAGGGGTGGCAATTCCGTTAATGATATCGGAATCATACAGTTACCTTGACTTGGTTAATGAAATTCATGGAGTTACGACAATTGACCCACGAGATTGCAGGCATACTTCACATGATCGGTACTATTCTATTCCCGGATTCCACGAAGGATTCGGTGCACGTGAGGTGGTTGCCACTCCTGGAGGATCTTGTGGATTGTGGGGGATTGTCATGGGGGAGTGCCGTGTTAGCGTATCTGTATAGGGAGATAACCAAAGTGGCTCTTGTTCAAAACAAAGAATTCAAGGGTTGTCTCACTCTGCTACAGATATGGTCTTGGGAGAGATTGCATTTGGGTTGCCCAGATTTGAGAGAGGCACGTGCTCTCGATGGCAATATCCCGTTAGGCTGCAGGTATTACTAACTCAATGTAATTTTATACATTTGTTTTAATTTATACTAACTCATTGTATATAAATTAGATGGAATGTATCTAGATCATGGCATACCTCACCAAAGGGCCATGAAAACTTCTATAGGAACGAGCTCGATCAAACGGAGGACGAACAGGTATTAAATCATAATATCAAAAAATTTTCAATCATTACATCATTTATTACTGAAATCTGCTTTACTTTATCTTTTTATAGGTCAAGTGGATGCCATATGAACAAGTTTTACAGTCATTACCAGATATATGCATAGAAGAGCCGGATGTGTGGCGTGCTCGCGTCCCGATCATATGTTTTGAGATTGTCGAGATGCACGTGCCCGACCGTGTGCTACGACAATTTGGGCTACGACAACATATCCCGGTCCCTGTGGAGGTAATAGAGAGAAATCCCAGAAAAGGTGCACATCGTCAAAATTGGGAACATATTCACAGTGCTTACATTGGGAGGTGGGATAACAGGGAAGAACATTTAGTGATGGAGAGGGTTGACGCACCTGACCTAGGTGTGTATTTGCGGTGGTATTGGGGGATTACTCGCCGGTGGATATTTCAGGAGAACAAAGCTCCTAAGGAATACATACCAAGAGGTCCAGTTGAGAGAGAGTTGGTAAGTGTATAAGCAAAATATACAGTTACCTTGTGAGTTTTATTTTATTATCATCCAAATCATAATAGTTTTCTTGGGGTTTTTATCGTATAGGTACAAGAGCTCGAAGAACTTTCTACTATGGCGCATGATGCAATCCGAACAACTACCGAGCCAGGGCCGAGGAACACGTTCCTTCGCATGATCAAAAAGATTCGGTCCGCTCTTCAAAGGACGCGTAATGCAAGACGAGATGGACGTGAGGAGCGACTAATTGAGTTCGGTCGTCGCCGGTTCCGAGGACACACAGGGGCAGGCTCAAGCAGTGCACATGATGAAGCTGGCGGCTCACAGCAGGCCCAAGCCGGATGTTTACAGTCGGTTCGAGTCGATGAGGATTTCATGCACTCCCAACTTCACACACAACCGGACGAGGAACTGATCCGAGCTCACGTCGAAGGTGAACGTGTCAGGGGGAGAGGGAGGGGGAGGGGGAGAGGGAGGGGGAGGGGGCGGGGGGGAGGGAGAGGAAAGGGAGTTGTATCCGATTGAAACTGAATATTATGTATCTGATTGAGTATTGATAGGATGTTTGCGTTTGAAACTAAATATTATGTATTAGATTGAGTATTTATTATTAGTATGTGAATTGCATGGTATGTATCCGATTGATTATGTTTTTTTATTTGAGATTATTGATTGGTATGTGTTTTATTGTGATTGAATTGTGGATTGATATGTAACAGCAGGAGTTTGAATTTTCAGCGGAGTTCGTATTTCCAGCTGGGCAGAGTCTCTGCCAAATGGTCGGGGTTGGGAACCCCGATCATTTTGTGCACGTACACGAAACGGTCGGGGTTCCCAACCCCGACCATTTTATCGTAGCGAAGTGGACCTCTGCCAAATGGTCGGGGTTGCCAACCCCGACTAATTTAGGCATTAGGCAGACCAATTAGGCAGGGGCCTAAATTAGTCGGGGTTGGAAACCCCGACTAATTTAGCGTGCCCTTAGCTAAATAGTCGGGGTTGCCAAC
>BQKN01000913.1:353996-374714 GCA_022839385.1 Asparagus kiusianus | reverse complement strand
TTAAAAAAAAACCGACCCATTTCGTGCTGACGTGGCACGAAATGGGTCGGTTTTGATAATAAAAACTGGACTGGGTCGAATTTTTTAATAAAAAATTTAAATGGGTCTAAATCGAAAATTTGTTCATTAAAATTAAAGGCTAGTGTTAACGGTTATCAGTTTGTTTTGAGAGAAAATATGTTTAAGAAAAATATATTGGAATCTGGAAAAAACCCAGCATTAAAATCTCTCGGTTCTCAATAAAACTTTGAATAAGATTGAAACAGTGAAGAAATTTTTAAGGAGTGTTTTTACGGGGACCCAAAATATGGAACCAAGGAAGGGGACATGTGAGGTGTCACCTCCCTATTACATAATGAGTTGGCATAGCCAACTCATTATGAAATAGGGAGGGGACACCTCACCTGTCCCCTCCATTGGTCACATATTTTGAGCTCTTAAGTCATTTTCCATTTTTAAGAGTTATAATTTCGTCATATTTCGAAAACCTCTGAAAAAAACTGTTGAAATACAATAAATTCTCTCACTCTCAAGTTCTTATTTTTGAATTTTTTGATTTAATTTTGAGGATTTTGTGGGAGTTTGGAGCACATGGATGCGGTGATTGGAAACCGTGTGGGGGCTCACAGCTTAGACTTTTTTTTTGTCACCTTGCTCTCTTTCTATCAAATACCATGAATTTGAGACTTCGGAATTTTGAAAAGGAATCATTTCACGTGGTAAATTATTGATGAGGAGAACTAGAATTAGGGGCTGTTCGGTTGGAAAAAAACATGAAAATCAAAGATAACGAAACATATTTCTTATAATAGGTTCTTTTCTTGTGTTTGATTCACTTCTTAAGAGTAAAAAAAAGATGAGATGAGATGAGTTGTCACAATATTATTGGATGATATGGGTGACTTTTTAAGAAAGAAATTATAAAAAATGTTTTGAGGTTGTTTGGTTTGGCTAAAAAAATAAGGAAATGAATTATAAGAAACATATTTCCTATAATAGGTTCTTTTCTTGTGTTTGGTTCATTTTAAAAACTAAGAAAATAGATGCGATGAGATGAGTTGTCATTATATTGTTGGATGATGTGACACATACTTAAGGAAATCAATTTCTTTGTTTTTTTTAGAAAATGGATGGAAAGGAAATTTTACTGAGATGAGATGAGTTGTCACTATATTATTGGATGATGTGGATGATTTTTAAAGATGAGATAAGATGAAAGGAAATGAGATGAGATGAGTTGGATGACGTGACCCATTTTTTGTGTTTGGTTTATTTTTAAAAGTAAGAAATGAGATGAGATGAGATGAGATGAGTTGTTAGATAAAAATAACATTTTATTAGATGTTGTGGGTGAGTTTTAGGGATGAAAATAATATTTTATTAATTTCCATGTACCTATTTTCTTTTCTTGGTTTTTAGGAAACAAACCAAAGGGACCCTTAATGAAAATTCCACATTTAGAAAATAATAAAAAATATTTTCTACGAGTCCAAAAATTTCCAACAAGGATGAAGGGATCATTCGGTGGCTTTTGTTGCGTAGCATAATAATTCAAAGGTTTGTGCTTTGTGGGTCCAACCTAGGTCTATAAGCACGTTTGCTATATCCACTCCCAAACAGTAATTTTGGGAGTTGGATTGCCGAAAATGCCCTTTTGTTGACAAAAAAATTAATTATCCACCGGATTGACTGTCTGGTGGGAGAAGGGCAATTTAATCCTCACACACCCCCAAAGTTACTGTTTGGGAGTGTGAATAGTTGGACCCGTCTATAAGAAGTATTTAAGGCAGTATAATTTTATTTTTAGCAGTGTTTGATGTAGAACAGAAGGGTTGGATTTCGAAAATACATATCATTAATAGATTGATTGAATATTATTATTAAAAAAAGAGAACATATGGGTGCCAAAGTAAAGATTGAATTCTTTACATCAGAAATTTTTTTTTCTATTTTTTTAGATAAAAAAATTATAGATTCCAACTAAGGGGCTGTTTGGTTGTTGTTGGTAAAGTTGTGTATTTATGACACAACTTGGAAAGTTGTTGTACACCTCATCATTTTTACTTTTACACTTTTCTTTGTTTGTTTTTTATTCCATTGGAATCATAAAACACTTGTTTGGTTTGCAAAATAAAACTTTAATTGTTTGTTTGGAAAGTGTAAAAAGTGGTCCCTACTCAAGTGATCATATTGGTTGGAATTACTTTTTCCTGATTTCAATGTTAGTTTTCTCCTAAAATCATGTCTTTTTTTTATGAAATCACTTTACAAGCCACATCAGCATATGAAACCACTTTACACTATTTTCACAATTACAAACAAACAATTGAAAGTGATAAAAGCTGACATTGGGACCCATTTTTTTACACTTTCCATCATTTTACATGGTAAAAATATACAACCAAACGGGCCCTAACTCCTAGCTCTCAGTTTTCAAGAGAAACATTTTCCTCCTTTCTTTTTCACGTTTCATATTGCTCCTAAATAAGGTCGATTAGGATTCAGATTCTCTTATTTGTAATAATAGTATTTTTGGTTAACCAAGTTGCATAAAGTTTTGTCTTAGGCTTTGTTGTTTGTTCTTGTAGGTTTGTGATTGTTCTTTGAAGATAAACCTTTATTTTCATTTTTGCTCATTTGGTAAAGCAATTAAAATTGGCCATGTTTTTCATGATGAAATAATTAAGCAGGAGTTTGAATCGTAACTTTCAAAAATAAGTAGCAGGCTAATAATTATCACTATCATGATATACGATGTGTGATTTTCGTGATGATATAGTTATTAGCATGTGTTTTAAAATTTGTTAAGTCAAAACTCAAAATCATGTACATTCAAAATTTTAACAAATTCTTTTGCATATTTTTTCTAAAGGTTTTTTGTTTTAGATGAAACCACCGCAAAATATAGTGATATTTCGGGGAGCTACCACTATTGTATCGCAGAAATGATCAAGTGTTAATTCCACTCTAGGAGTTGACACGTGTCCTAAATTAATTATGCATCATATCGACTTGGCCTTATGTAGGATGAGTCAAGTGACGTCATCACTCGACCCTTCCTAAGAAGGGCCGAGTCGAAAGGCGTCCTCACTCGGACCATGGTGTTAATGTCGACTCCACGCCCCTTCATTTTGCAAGATTGAGTCGAGAAGCTTTCAATCCAAAATGGCATGATCAAAAGGCGTCTTTTATCAACCCTCTCGCAAGGCTGAGATGAAAGATGATCATTCTCCAACCCATGCTAACATCCGATCACTATCTCATTTAATGCGTACTTCGAACCCAAAAGTCTTAATAATTTATCAGACATCGTCAAAACCTTACTTTCCTTGGCACCCTCCCATTAGTCACAAAAGTGACTCACACTATCCGCAACCGACAGTTGTAAAGTATTAGTCGAACAAGCTGACTACTTGGACTCAGTCAAAGTTATCAAATTGCCATCCTGAATCTGCTATAAATAGGTGCACTTGACTATTTATAGCAGATTTTCTCATTAATGCAGGGAAGAACAGTTTGCCCATAAACCAGACATTCGGAGAGTTAGAGGACCTTCGTCAATTTGATCACTCTCATTATTTGACTGTGTGATTTCATACATCAACAATACTTAAGCTAAAGCATAACTAGGGATTTAACTCAATTTCTTTAAGTATTATCCTAGATTTTCTCATTAATGTTCTTTGCATAGGATGGTCTCACATATCATCTAAGGAATTAGCATGGTACAGCAATATGAGAAGTTCATTGTGATACAAACAACACGGTATTAAAACAGTCACAACAACAAAAGTTGTATATATCCCCATTTATTTTATAACACATATAAAAGTATCATTTTATTTGCAAAGGACTAAATAATAGTCACATAAATAAAAAAATAACAAATCACAACACATATTTGTGTTATTAGATATATAATTAAATATAATAAAAGAGACTAATAGTACAATATGTATATATGGATTATGAAAGGATCTATTAATGGGTTTAAACCTTACATTTTAATTACGATGATGATTAAATATTTATGATAGTGTATAAGCTAAAAAATTCTACAATTAAGTGTTGCTTTGGTGAGAATAATCCTAGGATAGGTAACCTTCTGCAAAGTTATAGTGTTGCATGATAATATTCTTTATATTTTTATGGTCTAAACATAACTATATGTCACTACTATTGATACACACGTGTCACGAATTTTGTGATACATATGTCATCACCATCTTTGTGATACACGTGTCACCATCATCAACATATACATGTATCATGAGTTTTGTGACACATATTCACATGTGTAGAAAAACGCTCTCCACACATGCTCTAACCACACTTCTGGTATACGTCGCGCTGCATTTGTGCGACACAAATACATCGTGTTGGGATAAAAAAAATGCATCATAACTTACAATTTTTGGTGTAATAAGTATAGAGTACATAATCCATGCTCTCTGAGCATGAAATAACAATCCAAGTCCCTACTTACTAACAAATATTCATACAGCTACAAAGATCTCTTTTTGCAAGCAAATCATCGTGTTTTTTCCCCTCTTTAGCAGCGAATAAACTGAGAAAGGAGAGCGAGCGCAGGAAAAACAAAGAAGAATGAAAAAACTGTCGCACACAATAAACATGTTCTTTCTGCAGGACATAACCACATATTGGACAAAAAATATACAACGGTAGTACATACAAAATGAACACATACGGTATGAAGTATACGAGTAACTATACCCTCCTATAAAAGCCAGTGCTTTCTCTTAGGTAGGCAATACCCTTCACGGAAAGTAAAAAAGAAAAAAAATGTCATACACAATAAAACATGTTTCTTTCTACAGGACTTATAGCACTTATTGGACAAAAATATACAACAGCACAAATGAACATATACTGTATGGGGTAAGTAAATGAATAACTGTACTGTCCTAGAAAAGCCAGTGCTTTCTCTTAGCTACCCGAGTCGGAAGATCTGCCAATAAAAGACATTAATAAAAAAAATTTAAATTATGTACGAGGTATACAAATACCGATATTTGAAGAGAAAAGATAGTTGAAGAAAAAAGTTGGAATTTTTACCATCGGCTCCATACAGAGAGTTGTAGTGCACTTCACTCCAGAAGCTCAGCCAGAGCTCTATATCACATGATCAAGACCGACAATTTCAATCAGGAAAATGTATTAGATCTACATCTTTTAAAAAAAGGTCTTTACTTTTAATCATTCCTATTTTTTGTTTTAAAAAAAGAACAAAATTAAAAATGTTTTTTTTAATTATTGTAGATATTATTTCAGTTTAAGATTCAGAACACGAAATAAATATGTGCAACTCTACGTTTTGGGAAATTTACAGCTCTGCTTATAAAAGGACAAAATAAAAAGAAAACACAAGTTGTCAACTATTTTCTAAGAGCGCATACATTACCTCTTGAAGGATTTTTATCCTTGGGCACAATTTCGATGAGGATTGTATCTCTAAATGATGTAAGCAGGCAAATCTTGGCACCGAACTGTAACCATAAATCAGTATGATAAACTATAATCAGCAAGATCCTAAAAAAACTATTAAAACTTTGTTCTGTTCCTGCTTTTCCTTTTTTCTTCTTAACTTTTTTGCTTTATTAAACTTTTCTTCTTTTCTTAATTTCTCTCTCTTCAAAGTCCAAGGTCCAAACTTGAGTACAAATGCTTCAACATTCTTCAAAAGTCAAAGCTTTTAAACTAGGCCATATAATTGACATATCAAACTTCAGAATATTTATATCTACAAAAATTTGATTCTAATGTCTAGACAAAAAAAACATTGATCCTAAAGAAAAACTGAACAAAATAACCTAGGAGGAAACGAGAAACCAATTCTTATTTAAAGCTTTCAATGGGAGGATCAAAATGCAAAAAACCAACTTCAAATTGAAAAGCAATGTTACCCGATCGGCAGCTGCCTGTAATGTTAGATGATCTCCCCATTCCCCAGACCTAAAATTACATGGATCGACAAAAATAAATAAAACTTTTAAGCTTCCATTCTAAAAAAATCGCATTAAACAGGAAGTGTAGCAACAAGCATAAGGGCAAACCTTTTCATATTCTTCAGGTAACTTTTGTAATTCATTGGAACATAGCTTTCATAAAATTCCTGGAAATGCTTAAGCTGAAAACAGAATTAATATATCATGAAATCATGAATTAAATCTGCGCTGGAGAAGTAAACTAACATGTATTTGTGAACAAAAACACGCTACAGATCATATTCATTCAAAATTAATTAAAAAGAGAGGACACTACTATTACCAGAAAAGTACCTGTTTTATTACTGCTTTCCTAACATGTTTGTGATAGTCAGGATTCCGGAACAATTGATCGGCTAAAGCTCGAAACTGATGTATCACAGCAATGAAGGCAAAAGAAAAACAAAATTAACAATATTGATTAGTGGTAACAAATTGCACTAATCTCCTTTCTTTCTTTTCTTCTCTCCCTCCCCTTTTTCTGTTTGTTTGGCAAGTACATTTTTTTCAAGACACAAACCTGACAATTCCCATCTCCTTCAACTTGTAATTCAGCTAATCCATATGTGGCAAGCCTGATCATGAAATTCCATGTAAAATTATAAGAATATAGTGTCCTTAATCTCAAGAGAATAATCAAATTACAGATATGCATACGAGATTACCCAAAAAAATGATGGGTTCAGAAAGAATTTGGAGAAAATTGGTGATAGAGGGTAGTCTGGGATTACTTAGTACGGATGTATTTTTTTGGATGAGTGGCTTCTTTTTGGTTGGTTGGAGGAGGGGGGGGGGGGGGGTGTTCACGAACGAGCAAGTAAAGTTAAGCTTTTTATCAATTAAATTACAATTTCAAGAGCCTTTTTATGCCAAAGAGCCTTTTTTTGGGGTAACCTATGCGTTTTAACTAGTGGAAGGGTTTGTAACAAAGAAACCAATTTAAAAAATTGTAGAATTGAACTCAAAATCACAGTTTTTCGAACACAACTGACTCCGATTGAATTACACTCAAATGGGTAATCTAATAACTAATTTCATGCTTATGGCTTGAAACATTAATGGTGAAGAAGTACTAGGGAACAACTACTAAATCAGTTCAGTGACATTAATGGTGAAGAAGGATGGACAAATTGATTCTTCAAATTTTTGTTGTTGTCTAATTGAATTATTGAAAATTAGGTGTAATATAAAAACTTGATCAGAATGCACTTAGTTATGAGCGTAACGGTAATTAATTTAGTCTTGGCGTTAATAACAAACTGAAAATAAAAGTAAAAAAGAAGCGGTGATTGTCCGATAATCCCATAAAAACTTAAATGAGAACCAAACCTTATTTTTTGGAATGTTTTGTGAGACAAAACCTAATGTTGAGAATAATTACTAACAAAGAAAATTCATCCAAGAAACAATAAAAAATGAGTTCTTTGTTCCTTGGATTAATTTTTTCTATATAAAACTCATCCAATCAACAAATATAAGATAAACCAACAGAAATTTCTAAGAAAAAAGATTTAGTTAGATCATGACACCCATTCATAACTTGTCCTGTCTTAATTTCCTAAGGAGAAGACGAAAAGGACTAATTAATGTCTTGAATTAAAGATTGAGGATATTTTCTTCTCTAGTAGTTTCAGCGGATCTGTTTACCAATGATGTTTGTCAATAATCAAATCACCAGGAAACATAATTTGCCTTCTCAAGTTGAGATGAAGATTTATGATGGATATGTTTATTTTCTCTTTGACAAGAGATTATCTTCATTTGTGTTGTTTGATGGGAAACATGGCACCGGGACTTCATTCAAATCAGTCTTCTGAAAACTTAAATGCTGCTGATTGTGCCACTGAATAAATAAAGCAGTTATGCAAATTGTCTTCGAGCAATCTGATGATGCAGGTGCACCTACAAGCCTATTTCCACTAAGGTATATTTAAGTTTTAGCTCTCGTTTTCCTTCTAAAACTAGGGACTGTCAAGGGGATATCATGATTCCCCTCTGCAATCTCCTCTTAACCGCCAACATCATCTCCAAAAGTTTCACCACTATTGCTCCTCAACCACTATCACACATCAGTATTTTCAACTCTGGTTTCCTCCAAAATGATGGCAACGCTAACCGCTTCTATTCACACTCTCGATGATATCCTGTTCTCGCATGCAAGCTCATCGACCTCTTCATATCATATGCAGTTTCTTGACCTCTTATTGCATGCAAGCTCAACAAGTTTATATTCACATGCAAATCCCACAACCTCATCTTCATGCATAGTCCCGTCGATCTCCTCACATGTAGTCTTACTGACCTTTTTTCTTCCATAGTTTTATCAGCTTCTCTCTTGCATGCAATTTCATTGGCTTCCTTTTCTAGCGTAGTAATCTACAAGTTATCCATGTTTTCTACCATAAACACTTTCGTGGTTTTCACATTGACAGAATAAAAAACCTGCTGGAAGATTCCATACTTCCTCTCCAAATTTCTGGACGATTCCACACTTCCTGTCCAAATTTCTGATTCAATCTCATGAAAGATATTGTATAACTCGATCAATGATCGTCAATTGACAATATATCAATGACTTTTCAAACTTGCCAGAAGTAACCCTCAATATAGTTCTCACGTAGAGGAAAAACATGAGATCTGTCTAGGTAACGTAATGGTTCGCGGTATAAAAGAAACGATTTTCCCTTTTTCAGATCAGAATTTTCTTGAAATGATATAGAAGGAATATAGTTCCATCTTAGATAAAAAGCACTTATCCACCTTTCAAAAATTTCATGCACATGAACATTGCATACAAGACAGTAAACTTCAACAACTTCGGTATTTGACCTTAAAAAATTTCATGCACATGAAGAACTTTGCATACAAGATAGTACACTTCACAGTTCAATATTCTTTAGCATAAATAGGCTTGTGTATGCACCTGCATAATCAAGTTGCTCGAGTTGACAATTACCTTAATTTCTCTAACAATTAAGTAGCATATTTCATAGCATTAAAATTTTCAGAAGTCTAATATGGATTAAGCCCAACAATGATTTTACTATTAATCAACGTATATGAGGATAATCTCTTATTGAAGAGAAAATAAACATATCCCCCATGAATGTTCATCTCAACTTGATAAGACAAGTTATATCTCCAAAAGACACTATCAGCAAGCATCACTATTCTTAGTAAAAAAATATCCATTGAAATTTCGAGACGAAAGGTCCACAATCCTTAATACAAGACACTAATCAACACCTTTCTTCTTCTTGGGAAACCCGATCGAGACCTTGGGGAAGAGGCTCACCATTATGTTGACCAACTCCTTAAATTTCTTATCGAGATATAGACGTAGCTACTTGGCACTGAATATCGCAAGATAGAAGTAGTTGCTTAGATCGTTCACCATTTTCATAAGCTTTTCTGCAATGTAAATCATTGCAGGCTCGAAAGGGAGAAAAAGATCTTTCTGTGTTAAGAATCTTGAAGAGCAGAACATGTGATTGTAAGGTTATTCATGTGCGATAAATTTCTGAAGGTGAATGGATGTTTGCCATTCAGGATGGAACTGGTTCTCCTCCTATAACATGTCAAACAAATTTAGACCTGGGAAAGAAAAAGTTGTGTTCTTTGTACCATGAACCATCATGTTTACCAAGACCTTATGCTTATTTCCATGTGTGGAAAATATATTGAGGGTAGCTACTGGCAAATTTTTTGAAGATACTGACCAATTGCCAGTTGATGACCACCGGGTCAAATTATACATTGGTCTCTTCTAAGCTTGAACCAGAAATTTAGACAAGAGTATTGATTCTTCTAGCAGGACTTTTAGGTTTTTGATTTTGGGTCCTTTGGGAGGCAGTGTGGGGGCAGAACTCTTGAAGCTGGATAGTTGTTGAGAAGAGGCCGGACATTGAAACCAAATAGCCAAGAGATGGTTGACGATTACTATACATGGTGAACAGAACTGGCAATCACTGTTCATGGAGAAGTGTATCAACAAGAGGCCGGATGTTGAAGCCAAATAGCTGCGAGATGGTTGACGATTACTATACATGGTGAACAGAAATGGCAATCACTGTTCATGGAGAGGTGTATCAACAAGAGGCCGGACGTTGAAGCCAAATAGCCGCGAGATGGTTGACGATTACTATACATGGTGAACAGAACTGGCAATCACTGTTCATGGAGAAGTGCATCAACAGTAGCTGTTCATCATTGAATAGTACTCACGTTATTGTACATTGGTGAACACTGACCTACGTTATTGTTCATTGGTGAAGAGTACCATGGTGGAGGCTTTCACAATGAGGTTTTCCATCGCAAGGATTTTTCTAATTTGTCTTGCTCTAATGCCATGTGGAGAAAGAGAAAACATATAGATATATTATTCATGAGCCATACCAATCCACCTATATTTACAGATTATAGGTTGTGTAGGTTGAGTAGAAAGAAACAAATATACAAGTTAATATATGGGAACAAAATAAGCCAAACTAGTCTAATACTTATTCTGACATTTTAAAACCTCAAGGGTCTCTCTACAAGGATATTTGGCCAAAAAACTAGAGTACAGTAGAGAAGGTTGGATGTGTCAGATTTTAAATATCTTAAGGGTACTTTTGTCAATCTTGAAAACCTGTGATTAACCTAATCACCAGTAAAGGAGTTACACCTTTTATCATAAGCACTCCATTTTCTTTATATTCATTGCACTGTGCTATCTATAACATTCATTCTTTAGCTTACATGCAATTATCATTACATTTTATCACTGTTTCCGTCATTACCTTGCTGATGTACTGATTCTAACTACACTAAGTTCAAGGATGCACTAGGAAAACATCATGCTTCTAAATGACAATACAGGAAACATAACATAATCGTTAGTTTTCATATTATTACCTTTCTGTCAGCCTTTCATGATCTAAAGTTGCATTATCAACATCCGGAATTTCACCATTAACTCGAGGAGTGTGCTGTCAGTTGATATATACAAGCTGAAATTAGTATACAGTACACTGTACGCTATTTCCTTGCCGGATCTAAAAATAATAATAGTAAAGCAAGACTCTTCCAATGAAGCAAAGGATAATCACGAACATGAATACATAATATATATGGCTAACATGAAACCCAGAAAAAAAAAGAGACAGAAAGTGATGATTACTAATACAGTATATCTAAGAGCACAACGCTCCATGAAGAGATGGGATCACATAACTAAACAAATTAAACTGAACTCATTTTTTATCATCACCTATACCTTTCATTCCTTTTCTAGTCAATACGGTGCATGGAAGCATGAGCCTAATCAAAAAGTCTATTCAAAAGATCAAGCAAAACCAACCGTACCCTAACTCTGTGTGAAGTTCCAAACTGAAGGAAGCTATGGGCAAGTGATGCAATTCCCATAAAACCTAAAGTCCTAATCAGATTGTGGTGAAGAATTTCCCTTATCGGGAGGCAACTAAGATAATGCAAAAGAACTTATCATAAAGTAAGAAACTAAAAGATTAAGAAAGACGCTGTGAGCCATAAAAATTATTCTAAGAAACTGAATTCCTTTATCTTTCTTTTTCTTGATTTTCTTTGGTTATGCGGAATAAGGCAAAAAGAAAGGTAGTCTATTCGGGACTAAAATGATTTTAAACAAGCCAAAAGTTTGGATTGGATGGATATCCATTTGAAATGTAACCATAATTTCCTTATGAGAATAACACCGGACTGATGCATTCAATTCCTTCACCGTCAATCATATGAAAAGCACAATTCCAACTGACAAATTGCAGGAACAACAATTAAACTATCTAATCTAAGTAGCAATCATTGAATTATCAATCAAAAACCAGATATTTGATGCTATGATGCACATTACTGAGTCAGGTTAGCGAAGATTATGAATAACAGGAGTAAAAAGGTATCAAAGAGATACGTAGCATGTGTTTTTCATTTGTTCCATTACTTCCACAATTTTAGTTAACTCTATTCATGCACACACAATTCAATCCCATCAAAGTATTAGGTTAAACATGCATTCAATGTTGAGAATGTGTTTCCTAGAGGGAAATCATATAACTGTTTGCATCAACCATCTTTACCATTAGCAAAACCTAATTAAAGCACTAGGAAACCAATTTGACACAATTTTAGAAGAAGGTAATATATCGATAAAAATCAATAAGATTATTAGAACATAAGAAGCATAGATAGGCATACATTTACTAACACAATGCTAAACTAAATGAAACCTATTGTATTTTAACATTAACATCATTTGTCTGTTTAATGTATAGGCCATACCGGAATTGAATCCAAATGTGATAAACGCTTCCCAAGACTTCTATCAACTCTGTGATTTTCTTCTGCTAATATGCTTCCAATAGTCAAGTCTTCCTCATTATCCGGGATTGTGCTACTTACACTTGAGCTAGAGCTTTCACGAACATAATCGGGTTGCTCAGACATGATACCTTAATGAAAGCATTTGGATGATAAAACCAAAGTTGCAGCATACCACAAGATCTGCACAGTTAGAGAATGAACTGCTTAACAAGGAAAAGGAATAAAATTGATATGATACAAGCAAAGGAGACAACTTCACTTACAAATATAAATAAATCAGTAGTAAATATGCATGCAAATCAATTTGATTATTCTATCGAGATAACACTTGGTTAGAATTGAAACACAAACAAGTTGGAATTCATCAAGAGCGGCTAAATTATAATCCTTATTTGCACTTTAGTATCCTAAAGCATACACATTTTCAACTTTTAACACTCCAGAATTTTTTCTCAACACTTTAATACCCTAAAGTTTACATCTTTTTTACTTTGATACTCAAAAGTTCTTTTTCTGACATTTTGATACCACAAAATTTACACCTTTTTTACTTTGATACATCAAACTTTTATTTTTGACATTCAGATACCACAAAGTTTGGGAAGTTTGGCATATCAAAGGTGAGAAAATGTGAACTTTTAGGTATCTAAGTTGCAAAATGAGTAGAATATGGGGCAGGAAGAAACTTTAGGTATCAGAAGGAGAAATTTTCAAAACAGTCTCATTCCCTAATTTATTCCCAAAATTCGACCCATATCACTTTTATTTAGTGAAATCGACCCAATTTCTGGCCACATCAGCACCATGGCCAGAAACTAGGTCATTTAAGAAAATGAACTTCTGATTAGTCGGGGTTGCAGCTCTAAGGGGTTGCCAACCAAAATGGTCAGGGTTGCTAGCCCCGACTATTTGGGGGACTAATTTCAGAAGTCTCCGCCAAATAGTCGGGGTTGCCAGCCCCTGCTATTTGGGGGCCGGCCAATTTGGAGCTCAAAATTGGCCAACCGTGACCAATTCGGCACGCAAAAATTTATCGGGTTGCCTATCCCGACCAAAATTGTCAGGTTTGGCAACCCCGCCAATTTTTTGCAGAGATTTGAATCGGGGTCTCGAGCACATGCTGACAACCCCGACCGATTAAGCAACGTGTTTTTTTAAAAATCGACCCAGTTTCTGGCCACGAATCTGTCGTGGTAGAAACTGGGTCGATTTCGCTAATAAAAAAGAGATAGGGTCGATTTTTGTGATAAAATGTGGTAGTGAGTCTATATTGAATATTTCTCCAGTATCAAAATTATAAACAGTGTGAACTTTGGGAAATCCAAGTGTCAAAAATAAAATTTTGGGTAAAAAAGAAGTAAACTTTAGGGTGCCAAACTGCAAATAACAATAAACTTCTCATATCATAGAGATCAAGTTACCCAATTCTCTATAACAAAAGTGCATACATCTAAACTGAGATGAAGCAAGGATCATGCGAATTCATAACCATAACCGCATGAAAATCAATTTTATATCTCAATTAAGAAAACCTATCAAAATCTATACTTAGATTCAGCAAGGGCGATGAAAACTTAAGAAGAAGATCCATGTCTCTGTTGACCTCAAAACATCAAGATCTCATCACAAGGACTTGTTTAAGACAAATAAAAAACCAATTCGAATGGAATTAAGAGTAAAAAGACAAAGAATCTTACTAAAAGTGTTCGTTTTTTTAGATAATTTTTTTCCCTTTTTCCTTCAACAACAAAGCATCGATAATCTTCAACACAAATCTCAGGAATCGTTGTCTTGTGAGCTGCAGTGTCTTTATCTTTAATTAAGGTTATGGATCCGTACTGGGTCGGGTTCGATCGGATCCGACCTTTTCGTATAGGACCCGTTAATGTGTGCTCTACAGCTCCGCCGGTCCAATATGTAATTGGCTTTTGTCTTCCTAGAGTCTTTCTTAACCTTATACTATTTTGACCCCCTGCAAAGCACGACCCTAATTTTTTTAAGCATTGCATTTTGAGTCAGTCTCTCTCTAAGATTTAATATATTTAATTTGATTATTTTATGTTTAAAAATAAAAATTATATCTACTACTCTATAATTAAAGGAAGATCCAAATATTTACTGTTTATAATACATCAAAATGCTATAGCATAAACAGTGGATTTACTCCTCTATATTCTAAGGTGGGTCCAAATATTTACTGTTTATGCTACAGTTTAATATATTTAATTTTATTATTTTATGCTTAAAAATAGAAATTATATCTACTACTCTATAATTAAAGGAAGATCCAAAGTAAATTTACTCATCTATATTCTAAGGTAGATCCAAAAAATTACTGTTCATACTACATTAATTACTGTAGCATAAAGAGTAAACCTTTGGATCACTCCTTTTTTTTTCCTTCGAATATAAAGGAGTAGGTCGGACCTATGATATTATCACATTTCTGATTTACACTCCGAAATCTAATAGGGTTTTCTAAACAACACACTGGCTAGATTCTGCCCACATTTTTACCGTAGTATAGTCAACTCTTGGGATTAGTTTTTTCCAATGATTTATTGATAAACACTTGGAAAACGTTATTAGAAATCCATTTCGGGACTCACCCAAGTTGCCCTGAGCAAATTACAAATCACTATGAGCACACTTCAAATATATGGAACAAATTGGAAAAGTTGCAGTTTTCAGACGCTATGACAGTATGACTATATATTTTCACTATTCCAACTTTGTGCAATACATAGTTACAGGGTTGTAATTTTTTACATGGGATTTCCCCCCCTCCAACAAGAGCAAGATAATTTGCAGTCTGTTTGCTATTGGGAGAACTACAGATTGTTTTGCTTCACAACTTCAATACATCATAATAGATCAACATCTAGAAGATCTCCGCAATTGAGTAAATTATACTTGGTCAAGATATCCAGATTTGTGCTTGTAGGAGCTTCTCCGTTACAGAGACGCGTACAGATATTCATCATTTCAGAAATCCTTCTTCATTTCAAAAAACTTGCTACAGTTCATAGGTGTCTCAGGCTAACGAGCTCAACGTCAAAGATGAGAGTACCGAGAGTAGAGCCTTCCCCATTAGCCAGACGAGTTGGATTGAAAATTGTGGTGAACAATCTCTGGCGATCAAAGAACTGCAAATGACAGAAGAAACACCAAAGGACAAATTAACCCATTAATCATAGTCAGCAAAATAGTCTATAAAACTCCACTATATGCTTGGCCTTACAAGAAATTTGGAAGGAAATGTGAAGAGAGCATGCGTACATTAGGAGGTATAGGCTCTTGTGATGTGTTCTGATATCCTTGTGATGGCGGAATAATGACACGACGAATGCCTCCCGCTTTCATTGACTTCACTGCGGCTTCAATGCCTGAAATAACCTGCAGAATTTACAAAGAATGCAACGTATCAGAATTGGTAGGTTCAGTACCTCCTTTGAATCGCATATGCGGGTTCAACTAAATTCTGCAATCTAGTGATTTATAGGTATCATAGACCTGGCCTGATCATGGAGAAGTGATCCTTAGGCATTAAACGTCAGTTATTTATGGTCTACAAGGTCTATGTTGCATGGACACTTTTATCATCAACCACACCCAGGACATGTATTTTATCATTAATGTTAAAACACTTCATGCTAATTGCATATTTTGGCATGCGTGCACCATCCTACATAGGTTAAAACCATATTATCAGGAAAAAAAACATAAAAGGTATATATAATAGTGCTAATTTAAGGATATCTATTAACATAAGAGGAGAGGTATGTTAAGTTGTCCTATGGAAAAATGACGAATCAAGGACTCTTTTCATATTAAAAAAATTGCATTATATGATTATATCTATTCTGTTGCTAAATTTCCGAAAAACACATGAGCATTGAATTTTCATGGATGTGCATGTCAACATATATGTAACTTTTTTAAAGAAACGTATATGCATTGGCATTCTCTCTTTTTCTTGAAGGGACCTATAGTGCTAAGGGCTCCATATGCCAACCTAGTTTGAGAGACATAGGGACAAGCAAGAAAGCTAGATCAATGCTGCAAATATAGATCATCACACATTACCATCTTCAAACATGTAGTAGAATGCAAAAAAAAAATGAAAAGGGCTGGGGACTTCATAAGTATTTTGTTCATTGCCCACAGAGTGATTCCATATACACTGTTACTTCAAGAAGCCTTCAGATATTTCAAGTTCAGCGCACAAATAAACAATATGGAATAATCATCTAGTACAATGGACTACAATGCATTCTGGTTGCTACGTGTAAAGCTTTCCACTATCCCTTATGTTTATTAGCCATGTGCATCATAATGCAATATGTATCCCGTGAAATATTCAAGTATATTAAGAGCAAAGACATAGTAAATACTACCAGAATGCTTGTCAACTTAAAATGTGCAGGGTCAAATTATTATTGAACTAAACTGTCGAGAAAAACACATCAAGCAAATGTATCTAGGAGGGGAAATATATCTGGATAGTTTCTTTTGAGTGACAAGAGTTAAAGAAAGAAGAGTAACATACTAAACCCGTAACATGGGGAACTACTGGCAGGGGGATCCCACTCACAAAGTTGCACAATTGAGAGTAGATCAGTTGTAGGCTTGCACACACAAGAAGACTTTACATCTAAATATGTAGTACGCTTTGTGAATAAAATGGGGTTTTAAAGAATTTCCTAAGCGATTGAAAACAACACATTTCAATTTTGACTTGATCTTACCTTACCAGACCCAAGGACAAATACAAAAGGAACAGGATCACCCATTTCATCCTTGTGCTCGTAAGTTGAGTCAAACCGCCACCCTTGTTTTGCCGCTAACCTTCCATAATAATGGATTGCAACCTTCACAAATAAGCATACCCATACTAGCCATGGTCACAAACACCAAAATGATCTTAATTCTTAAGCAAAATATTGGGCAAGACTACATAATCTCTCCTAGCAAAATATCTTCATGGACTGACCAACGATAAAATTTTCAGTGTCCATTTCTCGTTATTATATATTGACCTTTCTTCACTTATGTTTCTTAATCTGAAGAAACACTGGATGCTAATCCACGTCTGACTGCTAGATTCTTGCCAATGTAATTGCATGAAATTGTAGTTACACTAGTTTGATTCAATCTTAAAATGTTGTAACATGCAACTGTAGTTATAGTGGCAGAGGTTTGTTATAGGGTAGAATGTTTTTCAAACTCATGCTGGGTAAAATTTGAGATCTTTTTGCAAATGCAACTAACACACTATTACATGAAACTCGCTAGCTAAAATTTGAGATCTTTTTGCAACCGCAGCTACAAATTGCGTTAACTAGGTGCAATCATTCATTCATTTACTCATCCATTCTACAAAGGTTGCAGTGAAAGTTCACAACTTTTTTACCTGGTCACCATCAGCAGGTGATGGCCCGTCGCCGGGCCGAAGATCCAGGAACTTGACGCCGCCGGAGCCCTCGAGATCGGAGAAGGCGCCGGCGGCGGTGGGGGTAGGAGGAGGGGCGGCGGCGAGAGTGAGTGGTGGAGAGAAGAGGAGGAGAGAGATTGAAGAGGAGATGGTTAGAGTTATCGATTGTCTTCGATTGAGATTGAAATTGGGGGTTGGGTTTAGGGTTAGGGTTAGGGTCTTGGGAGTGGAGGGACGAGGAGGCGGGAGGAGAACGGAGGAAATGACGAGGGGCATGGCGATTAGGGACTGAAGATAACGGGCTTGGTGTTGGTGATTAATTACGATATGAGCCATTTAACCAAAAAGCCCAGAGTATAAATGCATTTTTCTTTAGAACTTACTTTTCAAAATTTTATCAAAGTATTGATTTATTTGCAAAATTTAGCCAATTTTGACCGCAAACTGAGCCTTTTTATCAGGTTTCCCCCCATGAACTTACTGTTTTACCACAACTTATTTTTAACCTCAACTATTTTCAAACAAAAGGCTTTAGTTCCATACACTCATCTTTCTTTCTTTTTAAAATCATGGTGGATGTTGTATTCAACACACTTATACATTGTATTTCAGTAAAAAAAAATCTAAAAATTTAAACTCGTCGTCGCTCTCTTCTATGAACGATCTGACTTCATCAATTTCATGACCCAAGCTTAGCGTAGATGACAACGCCTCTCGTCCATGAACTTGTGAAACAAAGCGATGTGTGTCTCGCCAAGGTTCTGGTCTCTTGTTTTTTTGATTTGAAGCGAAATGATCAAAAGTTTCTATGGACGGTACAGTTTTGAAAATTTAGAATTTTTTTTTCACAAAACACAAATATAATTGCAGAGAATACGAGAACTATCAGGCTCATAAACAAAAGGATCTTAATATTTAGGCCTAAGCATTAACTTACTGTAGGCTGTCTAAAAATCACAATAGATAGTTGATCCCCCATCAAACACCGATGATGGAAGTTACAATCTGACGACTTCCAGAAGGCTACAATTTGAGGACTTTCACGTAGAAGGTTACAATCTGACGACCTTCACAACAACTAATGAAAGCCCCAATTCAACAGCCTTCACAATCAACATCGGGAGTTACAATCTGACGACTCTCATATTGTCAATGAGCCAAGACGAAGATTACAATGTGACGATCTTTGCGGCGCCCTAGCAAAAGAGACTACAAATCGACGGTCTCTTCATATTAGAACACGGATATCTCTCAAACCGTAAGGAATTTGGCGAAACGGAGGAAGCGAAGGTTCGGATGGATCCGTCTCGTCGAGATAGCCGATTTTCATATATAATTCGCCCAATTCCGATTTACGGTTTGAAAGTTATGACCTGTTTTTCGTAGCAAGTTATGTTCTGAAGTCCGTCTGCAAGACTGGACTTCGTCAGAACATTGGACTTAGCCTGAAGCTCGCCAAACTCGCCTAAGGTTCGCCTCTGCATTACAGAGTCAAAACGCAGAGTTTATCCTTGTGATATAACATTAAAACGCAGAGTTACGGCCCAACTCTGCGTTTTCAGCCTAAAACGCAGAGTTCGTCTCTAAAACAGCACGACTTGTGCGTTTTCAGCCTAAAACAGGCCCAACTCTGTGTTTTCAGCCTAAAACGCAGAGTTCATCTCTAAAACAGCGCGACCTGTGCGTTCTCCAGCAGACATCTAACTCTGCAACGCAGAGTTAAAGCACAAAACGTACACATAACGTGCGTTCTTCAACGGACTCAACCATGCGTCCCAAACTCTTGACGCAGAGTTGAATTTCAACGCACAAGCGACCTGTGCGTCTCCAATTACAGAACGCATGCGGCCTGTGCGTTCAGCCACTAACTCTGCGTCTCAGAGTTCATCATGCTGCACGACCTGTGCGTTCAGCCACTAACTCTACGTCTCAGAGTTCATCACGCTGCGCGACCTGTGCGTTCAGCCTAAAACAGGTCCAACTGTGCGTTTTCAGCCTAAAACGCAGAGTTAAAGTACAAAACGCACGAACCGTGCGTTCTTCAACAAACACCTAACTCTGCGTCCCAAAACTCAAGACGCAGAATTGAGTTTCAGCACATGAGCGGCCTGTGCGTCTCTAATTTCCAGAACGCATGCGACCTGTGCGTTTCCCACCTCTAGCAGATATTTAACTCTGCGTCTCAAGGCTTAGGCGCAGAGTTAAGGCCCAGAACGCCAATTTAGGCGTTTGACTTGTTCAAACACAAGCCGAACGGCCTCAAAACCGTTATCCCATGATCTGAGGGATTTTCGCCCACTTAGGAGCGGATTTAGGGGTTAGTTACACCCCTAATCCCCCTATAAATAACCGACTTACTCAGCCGAGTAAGGGGTTGACGTGTGCTGGCATCAAAAACCGCTTAAGGTTAACAAATCTCAGTAGCTTAACCGCACGGAGGAGGAGATTTCTCTGAAGATCAACAAACTACTTAGTAGTTAGCGCATCAAATCTAAGGGGATCTCTTCATCAACGGCAAATCAACTTGGCTATTAACCGAATCTTCGGTTTTAACAACTCTGTTACAGAGTTTTCAACTCGCTCTGAGTTCAGAAACTCATTTAAGAGTTCGTAATTAAACTTGTAACGCAAGTTAATTACACTAATCAGTTATTCGGTTTTCATCAACTCTTTTCAGAGTTTTCAACTCGTTCTGAGTTCTTTACACTCGTTAAGAGTTTTAAACCGAATTCGTCAAACAAGTCAATTGTTCTAGTGAGATAGTACGGTCGGATCGTCAACGGAGAGCGAATTCGACGCGAGCATTCGAAGGAGACACTCCATCGCTACCAAGAAGAACCCAGTTTTAAACAAAGAGGAGAATCAAATTCATTCTCCTCTCTTTTGTAATCGGAATCCAAATTGTAATTGATTTTGAGAGAATACAAGTCAATTTTTCTTTCA
>BQKN01000913.1:322784-340154 GCA_022839385.1 Asparagus kiusianus | reverse complement strand
GGAGAGGTTCTAATAAAAACCTCCTTCATCCAATGGCTAGGATTCAGTCAAACAGTCAACAGACACATGCATTAATTACCTTATTAAACACATGCATTAATTACATCAACGCAGTGAATCCAGATTCACTATAGTGAACCTAGATTCGTTACCTCAACGAACACGTCCTTCACTGCAGTGAATCCAGCTTCACTGCAGTGAATCCAGATTCATTACCTCAACGAACACGTTTTCACTGCAGTGAATCCAGATTCACTGCAGTGAATCCAGATTCATTACCTCAACGAACACGTTTTTCACTGCAGTGAATCCAGATTCACTGCAGTGAATCCAGATTTGTGTTCGTTGAGGTAATTAATGCATGTTCTGTTGACTGTTTGACCGACTCTTAGCCATTGGATTCATCTAGATCCAATGGATGATATTGGTTTTTAGTTTTTAGGCTAAGGAGGCTTTTCTTTGTTTCCCGATAACGAAATAGGCGATTAATGCATGTGATTAATTTTATGTCTGTTGTTGCAGCTGCATAAACCTATTACTACTGAAGAGTTGGCTTCCTATTCAACAGCTTCAGAAAAGGCCCAAACCTGAGCAACTTTCGGGAGTGACTTCACTTCTACTGCAAGGAGAATTTTTCCCTTTTGTTACTCACATCCTACTTCATATGCTGTTAATCTTGATAGTGCCGGAGAATCTCAAGGCACAAAGAACCCTTGTGGAGCATCAATCGTTATTTGTGTAGATATCTTTTAGTGATTCACTTCTTTACATGTAGCAGGATTCCTAGCGAATGTTGTCGGAAAGTCACTGGAATGGATCTTCCGAAAACATCCAGGAACTGGTGGGATGTAGCTTGACGATGTTGAGGGTAGCCACTTGTCTCTGCCTCTGCCATTTTGACTTCTTTTCATTTGGTATGTAGACTCAAAGAAATGTTGTCAAATGTTGTAAGAGGGTGCTGGATATAACTGCTATTAGCTTGATTATCAGCAATGTATTATGGATTTCTTAACAAATTTTTTGTTTATGCCTTTAGCTATTCTGTACTTTGTAAAATCTCTATATCTGATCTGACTTTATGAATCAGGAATTTCCTTTCAGTTCTTTGGTAAGTGGGTATGCTTGAGAAGTATTTATTTCCAGAGTCACTTACTGTAAAATTCCTTAGAATACTTCTTATGATCATCACAAACTGCGCGTTACATTTATTTTTGTTGATTATCCACAAACTGCGAGTTACATTTATTTTTGTTGATTATCTTTTATACACTGCGAGTTACATTTATTTTTGTTGGTATGTAGACTCAGATAAATTCTGCAGAGTGTACATGTGTTCGTTGGAAACAGAATATTGCAAGTAGAAGTATTGGCTGCCTGCTGAATACTGGAAAAACTGTAAAGCAACGACGTTTTGATTTATCTGGCTACCCTTCGTCATATTAATGGCTATATACTTATACTCCTTTCTTGACTTCCTTTTTAGGGGGAAAAAAGGCTCTTGTTAAGTTAATCGTCGTTCCTGTAGACTGTAGTAGCAGTACGAGTTTGAGAAGATACTACATTTTCATATACTACAGTACCTCATTTCTTTTAATTAAATCTACCAGTGATCAATATGCTCTTCTTTTGCAACTTTATGATTTTCAAATGGGTTTTCTCGAGCACGTATGCCCTTTTCATGTTGTCAAGTGTCAACCATTATTGCAGGTAGCTTAAAGATATTTTGGTGATATCTACAGATTATGGATGTTTGTGTTGTGTTATAATGGTGTAACACCCTGTTACGTAAAATATCACCATTCATAGTTGCAATTGCATACATACGCATTTTTTTTCTCCCTTTCCAGTTCGTTCTAATACACAAAATATATATGTTCCTTATTATATGATCACATGGATTTTACGTGACGGCAGCCTGGTGTTTGATGCGTATAAGGCGATGAACTCCAAAGAAGGGAATAACTGCATTCCTATCCTACAGCTAGCTAGCACTGCATGACCAATGAGTTGTGGGCGTGTGGTGCTTATGAGATTTTTTTCGAATAAAAACGGAAGCTTCGCTAGAGGTTGACAATGTTCGGTGCCAAGACAACCCACTCTTAAAAGTAAGGAATCCGATGCCATGTCCTTGTGGTCTCTGAATTGATAAAAGGGGATAGGGATGGCCTCAAATATGAAGATTCCGGCTATATATGGTAGTTGATTATCGAAGATTTTTGACTGGTGCTTTGCGTGGTTAATGAAATGACTACTTTCTTTGTATTCTCTTGCTTGATTGTGTACAGATGTTTTCATATTGCGGAATACACCGCCCGTATGATTTTCTATGATTCTATGAATTGATAAAGCGTTTATATTCTTGCTTCTGTCGCACTCAAGGTTGATCACAAACGGAGAACAAATCAAAGGAGAGAGGGAGGGAGATGAAGAAGATGCTCTTCTCGCCTCCATCCACTCGTGCATGGTCCACGTCTGGAGAATCCTAGCTAGCGGCGCTGTGCCGCCCATTGGTATGCCCCCCCACCCTTTATTTTTTGCCTTTTAATTTCCCCGATCATATCGTTCTGTTCGGTCTCTTCTTTTCTTCTATAAAAAGCTAGACGATGCGCATTTATCTTTAAATTTTGCCTACTTCTCAAGCCAGCCACCTTCGTTCTTTTCGCAGTTTTCACCTAAGACTGATTCTTCTTCAGAAAGATGCCTACGACGAGGACTTCTCCTCACTACAAGCCCTCCAAGCTTCTGGTGGACGCAAAGGTAACTTCATCGTCCACAGGTGAAATTGATCGTCTATTTCGTTATCGCGAAACAAAGAAAAGCAAATTCGATGATGATTGCAATTGAGAACACTGGAATTTTCACATCGAAAATTCCAACATCCGGTGCTCGCGTATCACTCCATAGGATAGCTTTCTTAAATTTGAAGCTCCCATATGTTTCCCACGCCTTTCTCATATGATTTCTACGTTTAAGTGCCCTTTGATTGATTTTCTTGCTTTTATGACCAGAATGGAAACAAATGGGTCATCAAACCTTGTTCACTCGAGATCATATGGGGTGGAGATGAGCGCTACTGGCGCATTCTTAAAGATGAAAAGTAAGCTTTTATTCATGGTCTTAATTACCTAAAAAAGTGTAAAAAGAAAAAAAAAGGAACCATTAATTACATCAGCTGCTCCATACACCGGAAACTGATCATACTTAATTTCTTTTTCATGTTTGCCCTTAAAATTGTTCAGAGATCAGCCCGTCAGAGATCAGCCCGTCGAGCTTCTACAAGTGAGCTGGCTCGAGGTCACTGGTTCACTCGGCGTCGACCAGCTGCCGAAGGGTCAGGAGCTGATGTTCAAATTCAACGTGAGATTGAAGTCCGACGCGTTCGGCTGGAAGAATGCCCCCGTGTACCTAAATGCTGGGTTCGGCAGGGCCTGCAGCTGGAAGAAGTATGACCTGAGCCTCTTGAAGAAGGAGACGATCGTCGAGGTCCCTCAGTATCCGAGGGTTAAGGTCCCTACGGATGCTGCTCCCGGTGGCAAGATTCACTTCGGCATGTACGAGATTTGGACGGGGACGTGGAAGGGGGGCCTTTTCATTCATGATGTGGTCATCGAAGCAGTTTAGTTAATTCCAAGGATGCATGCGCGTTGATGAGTTCCATCCGTATGTAAAAAATAAAATTAGTTTCCCGTGTCGATCTCATGGCTTGTGTACCCTCTTGAGAGCGTAGCATGGTGTGCGCCTGCACGTCTAATGAAACTTACATATATAATATTTTTGAATATATTATAATAAAGATTTTACCGTTGCAATTATTCTTTGGGTATTATTAATTTGTCTACATAATCGTTATGTTATCCTTAGAAGAAATTGTGTTGTTAGGCCAACGCGCTGTGATGGTCGCTTGCTTGTTTGGATTTGATATCTAACTCAGGGGTTTCTTAAACCACTCACGCTTCGTCTATAGCTCGTAAATGATAAGTATGTTGTAACAAGCTATTATGCACGAAACCTACCTACATGGGAGATGTGGTTGTGGGTCTAAAACACTGGGAATGGTGATTTTCCCGTTGTATGACATCATGAGTCCACATTGTGACATGTGTAGCACCGGACCGCATTTTGAATTCTTTAGGACTTACCACCTAAGAGATGGGGAATTCAAATTGTTACGTGGTTCCCTTAGACTTAATGATGTTGCCGTATCCGATTTGTTAATTTGGTATTTTTTGATGGTGATGATTAATCATGTTTCTACGAGTGCTATAAAACCTGAAATATTGGGTTCATTTAGGAAAATGATGGATATATATAGAGGATCTAGTATGCTCATTATGATGAGTATATTTTATTATGTGCATCCATGAAGCTGTAAAACCCTGTTGACAAAGTACGTGGTTTTGGAAATATTTTCAAAATCTGTTCATTTGTTATAAATTGATACTTTCAAAAAATATTTTTATTCATGGGAATTGTTATTTTAGACATGAGCAAATAACTGAATTGTCATGCTCTATAATATTATCTAAAAGAAATAAATTAGTACTCGAACGGACTGAATGTAAGATAATATATTATAAATAATTATACCATATTATGAAAGAGTTTTTATGAACAGTCAATTGGGTAGGGACTTGACTGTTAAATTAAAGTTATCAATAAAAATTAGTTGAGAATTAATTTGATAATAATTGGCTCTCCATACGAGAATCCAGTCGGTTTCTTTTTAGTGTCACTTGAGAGAATTAAATGCAATACTAATATTTCTATTTAAAGAAACATGAAATATATAATTCAAAAAAGTTTTTATGAAAAACTCTTTAGGTTTGTCGTGATAAATATATTTTGTTTTGACACTTATCTTTTAGCTAGCTTGACACTTGCTCTCATTTGGGGATATAGTCTCACATTAACATGAATATGAGCTTGAGGGATTGCCTTTGCCTATAAATAAAAAGGCAAATGAAGAGACCAAAACAGCAGCAAGTGAGTAGAGCTAAGTAGTACTTGAGCCCAAGGTCAGGTTTGAGGAAATTTATATATGCTCTATAAGTAGTACTACTTCAACCTTGAAAAATGGTTTGAGGAAACTTAAATTTTTTTTTTAAGAGTTCATATCTCTCTTGCGTTGCACCCTTTCGGCTATGGAAGGATTTGGTTAGAGGCTTCCTCTTCAAGAAAAGATCTTAGGATTTCTGTGAAGAGTTTAGAGGTAATTTTAAACTTCTCTTTTATAAGTGTTCTGTAATTAGTTCCTTATTATTACTAATATTCTTTTCGCATTTCAAGGAAGGCCGGGGCCCATTTCACCCCCACTGTAGCTCCGCCGCCGATGAGGTTCATGAACAAACTTTTGCAAATGTACATGCTCTGTTGAAGGTTCGTGTCTATATAGGATGTTGAATGCTTGATTTGATTTCTTATTCTTTACCACCAGAAAAATGTATAAATATCAATACAAAACATTTGGCCAGGTTTGGTGTTCCATAAAGTCTAGTATATACTATTTATCTATAGCAGATTTCGTTCTTTATATACTTTTAATTTATCTGTAGAACAAATTTTATTTTTTATTTTAAACGATATAAAAAAGGCAATGTGTTGTACTTTATATATTGTTTAAGCCTGAAAACCGAAGTCAGGGTGATCAAAATATTACCAATTAAGAGGTAAAATGTGAAATCAAAGTTTGGGTTCAATTAGGCTCGCAGAATGACACTACATTTGCATCTCTTAGATGCTACACCAAAACCATAACCAACTTAGATTTATATACATTTATTTCTCTTTTGTGGTTGTTTTTCATGGTTGTTAATTTTTATGGTATTATTTGTGTCCGATTATGAGCTATTTGCGCTTGTAAACTCTTAGACCCATGTTTTAAATGGTTACTGTCCCTTAATTAAATTCTCCTATCATTAGCTATTTGTGTCCATCTAAGGGGAGATTTTTGACATTATACATTGTCATGCATTGTTAGTCTAAGGTGTACACCCAAAGTTGAGACAAGAGCTGGAATCAAAACGACGAGAAAACAAGCAGACACATCCACGGTCGACCGCGGTGGTCGACCGCGAACGTGCACAAGAGTTGGGAGGAGCTCAAGCTGAAGGCGGTCGACCGCGCAAACCCTGTAGGATTTTTTGGTCTCGGGTTTTTGGTTCGGTCGACCACCGCGGTCGACCGCTCAACTCTCTAGAATCTGAGGAGCTTCTGTCGTTTGGCACGGTCGACCACCGCGGTCAACCGCGAGACCTGCGCGGTTCACCGCGACGTAGTCAAACAATTTTCTAAACTGTTTTGGATTCTGTTTTCCCCAGGACTCTATATATACCTTAAACGTTTTTAGGGTTGTAACAACACGAAAAAAGAGAGCTTTTTGACTGCAGAAAGAGAGAGAATCTCAGAGAGATTAAACCCTAGTTTGAGAGCTTGTAATTCTTCTTCAATTAATAAAGAGATTATGTGGTGTGGCTCCCGAGGATGTAGGTACGTTGCCGAATCTCGTTAAATCTGTGTGTTCGTCTCATTTACTATTTTTGCAAGGTTAGATCTTTATTTGTGGTATTATTCCTACTTTTCTACTTTCAACACAAGGTCCGGAAGGATAAGGGTTCGATTGGTTGTTTCGAATCCCCAACAACTGGTATCAGAGCTTCGTTCAGCAATTTGTGTGAAAGCCATGGCAGAGGAAAACAAATCAAAGATCGAGAAGTTTGACGGTTCAGACTTTGCCTACTGGAAGTCGCAGATGGAGGACTATCTGTACCAGAAGGACTTGTATCGCCCGTTGATGGGCAAGGAAAAGGGAAAGAAGAAGGAGGAGTCAGATGGTGATTGGGAGATACTGGATAGGAAGGCTCTAGGGCAAATCCGGTTGTCGCTCGCTAAATTAGTAGCCCACAATATTCTGAAGGAGAAGACGACTGTGAGGCTTATGAAAGTGCTCGCGAAGATGTACGAGCAACCATCGGCAGCAAACAAGGTGCATCGAGTCAAAACTTTTCAACCTCAAGATGGCAGAAGGACGGTCCTTCACGATGCATCTCAGCGAGTTCAACACGATTGTTGATCAGCTTATCTCCGTGGACATCACGTCTGATGACGAAGTGCAGGTCATATTGTTACTATCGCAGTTGCCGGATAGTTGGGCAGATTGTGTGACGGCAATCAGCAATTCGGCGGGGAAGGAGAAGTTGAAGCTGAGTGAGGTGGTTAGCATGATTCTATCCGAGGAGGTTAGAAGAAAATCGTCCGAATCAGAAGGTTCAGGTTCAACTCTAAGTTTTGAGCAGAGAGGCAGAAGCCAGAAGAAAGGAAACCAGAACAGGAATCGGTCAAAATCAGTAAAGAAGAGGTCGAACTCGAAGGTTAGGCCTATCAAAGGAAAGTATTGGAACTGCGGCCAGAAGGGCCATATGTCTTCAGTCTGCAAAAGTCCAAAGAAGAATGCGGGTGAGCAGGAGGCTCATATTGTGCATGATGCCTTGATTCTTACAATGGACAGCGATTCGGATTCTTGGGTCATCGATTTAGGACCCTCTTTTCACGCCACTGCTAACAGGAAACTATTTCAGAATTATGTAGCAGGGGACTTTGGAAAAGTATATCTAGGGAATAATGAGCGCTGTAATATTATTGGAAAAAGGTGAAGTGCGGATTCAGATGAAGGGCTCTAAGTGAACTTTGAAGAACATGAGACACGTGCCGAAGCTGAAGAGGAATCTTGTTTCGATGGGACAGCTTGGAGCAAAAGGCTATGTTTCGATATTCACTAGGGATTCGTGGAGGATCTCCAACGGTACGATGATAGTTGCTCGAGGTAACAAACTAGGAACTCTCTACCTCACCTTACATGTGAGTGACACCCTTACAATTGCAGCTGGCAAAGAGAGTACAGATCTGTATCACAACAAGCTATGGCACATGAGCGAAAAGAGGATGAAGATTTTGCATTCACAAGGAAAGCTAACCGGGATCGACGTCGTGGAAGTCTGGGTTTGTGAAGACTGCATCTTTGGAAAGCAGAAGAGGGTTAGTTTTCAGAAGGGTGGAAGGCCACCTAAGGCTCAGAAGCTAGAATTAATTCATACAGATGTATGGGGTCCAGCCAGTGTGTCTTCTTTTGACGATTCGAGATATTATGTCACCTTCATCGATGATCACTCGAGAAAGGTGTGGATCTACTTCATGAAGCACAAGTCAGAGGTGTTTGGAATCTTCAAGAAGTGGAAGGCCATGATGGAGAATGAGACAGATCTAAAGGTGAAGTGTCTGAGATCAGACAATGATGGGGAATATGAGCTAGAAGAGTTCAAGAGGTTCTGTGCTACGAATGGCATTCGGTTAGAGAGGACTACTTCAGGGACGCCGCAGCAGAACAATATTGCAGAGAGGATGAACAAGACCTTGACAAAGCATGCCAGGAGCATACGGTTACATGCAGGTCTGCCTAAGACATTTTGGGCAGATGCAGTGCATACAACAGCCTACCTTATTAATCACGGGCCATCAGTTCTATTAGATTTTGAGATTCCAGAGGAGGTTTAGAGTGGTAAGAAGATAAATCTCTCACACTTACGGGTATTTGATTGCGTGGCTTATGTTCATATCAGTGACCATGTTAGGGACAAACTAGAAGCTAAGTCACAAAAGTGCACATTCATTGGATACGACATTGATGAGTTCGGGTATCGCCTCTGGGATGAGAAGAACAGGAAGATCATCAGAAGCAGGGACGTGATATTCAATGAGGATGTGATGTACAAGAATAAGGAAGATGCCAAGGATAGCCAAAGCAGTGGGAGCAGCATTTTAGATACAGATGGATCTGAATACATGGATATAGAGGAACTTCCAGACAGGGGAGATGATGTTTGTTCTGACCACAGAACGGAGGAAGCTCCAGGTGCAGAAGAAACTACCCAGGGCGTGGAGGAGGTCATCTAGGGTACCCAAACCAAATCCCAAATATCTTTCACCTCTTGACTTCTTATTATTGACAGATAGCGGTGAGCCGGAAAGCTATGAAGAGACAATGCAAGTAAGTGAATCTCAGCAGTGGGAGCATGCGATGTAAGAGGAGATGGAGTCTCTACTCACTAATGAGACCTGAGAGTTAGCCCAGCTACCTGCATTGAAGAAGGCCTTACATAACAAATGGGTCTACCGGGTCAAGCAAGAGAGTGATGGAAGCAAGAGATTCAAGGCCAGATTAGTAGTAAAGGGTTTCAACAGCGGGAATGAGTGGACTATACGGAGATATTTTTCCTTGTTGTGAAACTCACAACCATCAGAGTGGTGTTGAGTTTGGTGGCTGCAGAAGACCTCTTTCTTGAGCAGTTAGATGTGAATACTGCCTTTCTTCATGGTGACTTGGATGAAAAAATCTACATGAAGCAGCCTGTTGGCTTCATTGAAGAAGGAAAGGAAGAGATGGTGTGCAAGCTCAAGAAGATATTATATGGTTTGAAACAGGCTCTGAGATAGTGGTATAAGAAGTTTGATAACTTCATGCAGAACAATGGCTACAGAAGATGTAATTCGGATTATTGCTGTTATTTCAAAAGGTTCGAGTCAGCTTTATTGTTTTGTTATTGTATGTTGATGACATGTTGATAGAAGGACCGTGTTTGGAGGAGATAAACAGTTTGAAGAAGCAGCTAGCAAAAGAATTTGTAATGAAGGATCTGGGTGTAGCGAAACAGATTCTAGGGATGAGAATCAGTAGGGATGAAGCTGAAGGAACATTGAGATTGAGCCAAGCTGAATACATTGAGAAGGTACTTTAGAGGTTTAACATGCAGAATGCTAAAGTTGTTAGCACACCCCTTGGAGGACAGTTCAAGTTATCTGAGGAGTAATCACCTAAGACAGATGCAGATAGAGAGCATATGAGCAGGGTGCCATATTCTTCGGCCATTGGGAGTCTCATGTACGCGATGGTTTGCACGAGGCCGGACATCGCCCATGCAGTGGGAGTTGTGAGCAGATTTGTAAGCAATCCAGGGAAGCAGCATTGGGAGGCCGTAAAGTGGATAATGCGGTACTTGAGAGGGACAACGAATAAGCCATTATGTTTCAGGAGGAAGGAGTTGGTACTGCAGGGATACGTGGATGCGGACTTCGCCGGTGATCATGATACGAGGCGAAACACCACAGGGTATGTTTATACCTTAGCGTCGACAGCAGTGAGTTGGGTCTCATGTCTGCAGAAGATTGTGAGTTTATCTACAACCAAGGCTGAGTATGTCGTGGTGACTGAAGCAAGCAAGGAGATGATCTGGTTGAACGGGTGCTTGGAAGAGTTGGATCTGAAGCAAGGGAGAGGAGTTCTTTATTGTAATAGCCAGAGCGCTATACATCTTACCAAGAATCTAGTATATCATGCCAGAACGAAGTACATCGACGTCAAATACCATTTTATACGCTCGCTAGTTGAAGACGAAAAGTTGTATTTAATAAAGATTTTGGGGAGTCAAAATCCGGCGGACATGTTGACGAAGACAGTCACCATTGAAAAGCTGGAGTTGTGCGCAACTTTAGTTGGTCTTCACGAGTAGAAGATGAAGGCGGAGCCACACTACGAGGATCGACACGATCGCCGGGATATTGTTGATTGAAAAAAGAATTTTCCGGGGGAGAAGATACATGCGAAGAAGGGGAGAGTTCGGGTGAACTCACTGCAGGCACTTTGATCTCCAAATAGGAGATTGTTAGTCTAAGGTGTAGACCCAAAGTCGAGACAAGAGCTGGAATCAAAACGACGAGAAAACAAGCAGACAGATCCACGGTCGACCGCGAACGAGCACAAGAGTTGGGAGGAGCTGAAGCTGAAGGCGGTCGACCGCGCAAACCCTGTAGGGTTTTTTGGTCTCGGGTTTTTTGGTCTCGGGTTTTTGGTTCGGTCGACCGCCGAGGTCGACCGCTCAACTCTCTGGAATCTGAGGAGCTTCTGTCGTTTGGCACGGTCGACCGCGACGCGGTCAAATAGTTTCCTAAACTGTTTTGGATTCTGTTTTCCCCAGGACTCTATATATACCTTAAACGTTTTTAGGGTTGTAACAACACGAAAAAAGAGAGCTTTTTGACTGCAGAAAGAGAGAGAATCTCAGAGAGATTAAACCCTAGTTTGAGAGCTTGTAATTCTTCTTCAATTAATAAAGAGATTGTGTGGTGTGGCTCCCGAGGACGTAGGCACGTTGCCGAACCTCGTTAAATCTGTGTGTTCGTCTCATTTACTATTTTTACAAGGTTAGATCTTTATTTGTGGTATTATTCCTACTTTCCTACTTTCAACACAAGGTCCGGAAGGGTAAGAGTTCGATTGATTGTTTCGAATCCCCAACATGCTTTTCTTGTACGCGACAGTGATCCCTTTTTTAGATGCTCCTTTTTCCAAAGTCAAGAAAACTCTAAAATAAATCGACCATAGAAAATAGTTGGTCCCTAGACTTGAAGATGAGATTATGAAGAATCTCCTTTACATATTATATACACATATAAAACGGAATGATATGATCCAAGGGATTGGTATTTATCACTTTCCTTGCTTTTCTAAAAGTAAATATGCTCTTCAATTGAGTAGCCAAGTTGCTTGCATGTTTGTCACATGAATCTCTTTTTGTTACTATAAAGAGCATAAATGTTGAAGGCAAGAGAAGGATATGCTTCACCAAACAAAACAGCCATCACACATCTTAACACAAGCTATGAGCAATCCAGGGTCTTCAGAGGAGGCTCAAAATCCTCATTGGATTGGTGAACATGGAGTAAGCAGAGAAAATTCCATCTTTTTAAAAAAAACAACAAAAAAAATTCTGCAAAAACTTCCCATGTCTAATTCTTTTGTTATTTATATATTTTGCAGGAGGAATGGATTGATGTGAACAAGGACACAATTCACATATCAGCCAAAGCTCTGAACATAATATGGGGCAACGATAAACGATTCTGGCAATGGATCCAGCTCTCCAAGGATGAATCGCGGTATAAACTGTTTCCATATGTAAAAACTAAAATTTACATATTTTTTCCCCAGTAATATACTAACGTATGCTACGAATTATCAGCTTTGGAGTGGCAGCAGAGCTAAATCAAGTGAATTGGATGGAAATAAAGGGCTCATTGGACTTAGCCAAAATCCCACTCTCTCCATCCACAACATATGAAATATTTTACGTCATCAAGTTCAAAGTTGATGCAATGGGTTGGCATTCTTCACCTGTGACATTTGAATTGATAACTCCAGACGGAAAATCCAGCAAAATAGCCGAAATGTTGGAATTTCATCGTTGCAAAGGAAATGAATGGCATAATGTTTATGGAGGTGAATTTAGATTGAATGGAGGTGTTAATGGTAAGGTGAAGTTCAGTATGAGTGAAATTCAGAGTGATTGGTGGAAGGGTGGGATGATCTTGGAAGGAGTTATTGTGAGGCCAAAATTGCTCAAATAAGCTGTACACCTGAGTAAACTTTGTTTTTCTTTATGTTATTTTCCAAGTGAGAGCAAATATATGCAGGTTTGGGAAAATTTTCGATGTTTGTTTTTCGTGAACACTATGAACCTGTTTTTGCTTAGTTATTTTTCAATTTTCCCTATGCAACTCTCTCACAATCATAGAAAAAAGCTCATGATCTTTCTGCAAGTAGACAATTATTTGGATACATATATGTTTGACGGGAAAAGGATGAGAAAAATCATTTATATGATATCACAAAATCGAACAGGCCGACTTAATTAAAGACGGAGAAATGGGAACAGTACGGAAATCGAGCTTGAAAAGTCTCAAAATTAGAGGAAAGCTCGAGAATTCGAAGGAAATCGTGGTTTACATATAATTATCCAGGTATTATACTGTAAGAGGAAAAACATAGAAACTTCAGTTGATATGAAGCGAACTTCCAATAATAGTGACCAGTTTCATTGCTCTTAGCAGAAACTTGATCACTGAACAGAGATTTAACATGTCTTAAGATCCGAATCGAATATAAAATGAATAGTACTCATAGGATTTTAAATGTTCTAAGCGGAAAATCATTTGATAAAAAATAAAATGATGGTTGACCAATCATTTCAAAATCAAGTGTTTTTTCAGGACTTCATATTGTATGAACAGAAATGCAGTACATGTACGCGCAAATACCGAAAGGTAAGATCAAATTTTAGGTATAAGTGACTAAGTAAAACAAAACATTTCCATATAGTTTTAACGTTCACACAGTCATATCGTTTACAAAAGTTCTTTAGTAAGTTTTTTTACTGTCTCATGATACTTGATACGAAAATAGTTGACAATGTAGCAAGACTTTGGGGCGCATATATGCAATTCTGATGCACACAATATTATCTACTACATCCTAATCAGGCACATCTATTAAGTAATACTCATTTTTATTCTAAAAAATTTATGCGCTTCCTTATGAATCTTGCAAACTTGATAACCCGATAGCTTTTCTTTATAGATTACGCTATCTTATTCTAATTAAATCATCTATTTCTGTCATAGAACGTGATCCAATAAATGATATCTATTCACATTAAAGATAGCCGATGTTACTGAAAATTAGAGACGAAAAGGAAAGAAAGAAAAAGTGAATAAAGTTCAAAAGAAAAAGGGAGAAATAAAATAATGCCAAGTAACAAGGACCTAACGGCAAAAGTACACACGGAGTCGGGTATCTGCTTGAGTTAAGTGTACAGGATCCGACCCGAACCAACACATTCTTCCTCCCTCTTCTAGCATCCCCTCTCGATCAACCAAAAACGGGGAGGGGGGGAATCCCAAAAAAAGGAAAGGGGAAAAAAAAGAGAGAGATGCTAACCCTAACCCTAGACCTAAATCTAAATCTAAGGGCGATGTTGACGAGGATTGGCGATGTCGTTATCGATACACACACGAATCGGTTCTCTCTCGTCCAATTCGATCGCTGTTTATTTCGTTCGATCTTTATGAGGTTATTTTGTTGTTAATATGTGATGATTTGTTGCTTGCAGAATGGAGCATTGTAATGGAGGATCAAAAATGCTCTCTCTTTCGCGATTATTTCCGCTAGTTAGTTGCTTCTGACTTATTATTTCCATTTTCGTCACTCATTTGCATGCAGTTTGTTAAATTGTTGTATATATTTGTAGCTTATTTATTTGATTGTGGCGGTCGATAAGATGTATGTTTTTGGTGATTAGTTATGTATGTGTATTTAGATTTGCTTCTTTAAGAGTTACTGCGTTTAGTCCAACTATTTATTATGCATTGTAAGGTATTTTTCCTCATTGAGATCATCGAACCTTAGGTGTTTTACTGACTATTTATCACTCGTTTGCATGCAGTTAGTTAAACTGGTCTATATATTTCGTAGCGATGTATTTCTAGTTTTATAGGTTTTTGTTTGATTACGTTTCTGGCAATGGTTATTTATTCGATCGTAACGGTCATAGGATGTTGTATGTTGTGGTTGGCTAGTTATGTATATGTGTTTAGACTGGACTAATTGAGAGTTACCGTATCTATTCCAATTCTTTATGCATTATATAGGTATTTTTCCTCATTCAGATCATTAAATCTAAGGTGTTCTCCTAATCTTTGATCCCTCCTTTGCATGCAATCAATTAAATTGGTCTATATATTTCGTACCTGACATATCGGTAGGTTTATGGGTTTTGGTTGATCATGTTTGTGGCAATAGTTATTTATTAGATCTTAATGATCATAAGATGCTGTATAGTGTAGGATTCGAGCCTCCTAGGTGGTTTGATAGATATAAATATTTGTACTTGCTTATTTGGTGGTTACCATAGTTCAATTCTTTATACATTAAATCAGTGTTCTTCTTCACTAAGATCATCGAAATATTAGGTGTTCCCCTGACCTAAGAGGGGTTAGTTGAATTAACAATGTGTTTCAAGGGATCTTGATATTTGGTCAGGATTTGGATTTTTTATGCATTATCATCGTTTTGGTTACTAAAATGCCTCCTTTTTATTTAGAAGTGTGTCTACATCTTTTTCAAAATAAGTTTTTATTGTGAATAAAAGCCAGTGTATGATAAGTATTTTAAGATTCTTTTTAAATAATATTGTGAAGTAACTAGATGGAAATTTTCAAATAGTAATGAAATATCAATAAAATTTTGCCATAAGCAGATACATAACTCCTTGCTTACCCAGTGCACATGCTTGGTGGAGCCAAATGGGGTGATTTTCCCTCTTTACTTGTTCTGGTCATTAATTAACTTTGTAAAGATTTTATTCAGAATCTAGGATTGGTCTTAATTTGGAATTTGCTAGCAGAAATATGAAACTAGATAATATTACCATTACAAGGTTAATCTTTCAGAATATTCTCCGGAGGTTTGTCTAAGAAGGATAAAGGTTCAATTCTACCGTTGATGATTGTGAAGCAAAAACAATTATGCGTGTTGAAGAACTAAGAAAACCACTGGGACCGTGTTTCTCATTTATCCGATTTTGATAATTTGAGTCCTAATTGTAGTAGAAGATGGAAAGATATTAGTCTATTTTCTTATCTGAGTTCCTTCAAAGAAAAAAAAATTGGTTTCAGTATCAATGATGACGAGTTGGAGTTCAATCATGTGAGCTGATGGTTGACATGATTGATGGTGGCATGAAAAGGAAGGGAGGTTAGTTGTGCCAGGTGATAAGTGCTAACTAAAGATGTTAAATTAGGCAATATGATGACGATTTTTATCGTGGGAGAAAAATCAAACAAACATTTGATGATAACCACCCACATCGGTAGCCAATTAATGTGGCATAAGGGAATTTGCAAACTTTACCCTTACAAGTAAGCTCTTCTTAATAAAATCAGTTAAAGGCAATGTTTTCAGCTATTCACATGGGCAATAGGATAATTGTAGATGTTGGTGTGTTCCAAATTAAATGTGAAATTCTGTGTTACTTAGTTGGGGAAGAATTAGAAAATATGGGTCCAATGCAAAAATCTGTAAATGATCATGTTAGATTATAAAATTATAACCCTCTACTCTTAAAACTCTGGAGTTTTTGTCAATTGGAAGTGACTTTAAGATTGTATAAAAGTGACCAGGTTTAAATCTCATTAGAAGTACATTTAAAGTTGATTTGAAAATTGTTATTGCTGTGGAAAAAACCCAAGTTTCAACCCATGGAAAGGGTGTTCAACTTGCAGGATATTCTAGATTATAGAATTATAATCCTCGACCCTCACTTTTAACTCCAGAGTTTTGGTGCCGAGCAGGGGATTTTAGGAGTGTGAATAGCTAGCCTTTCAAACACTTGAACTAAGCATGAGCAAGATAAGTAAAAGAGTTCAATACACAGGTGCATGATTCCCTGGACCTCCTTTGAACTGATGTACAATTCCTGTGAACTGATATATTTGTGAACCGATTCCCTCTAATACACGAATTAGTTCCCCAAAATTAGCGTACCGCTTGCAAGTATGTGTGGTGTTAAGTCCCTTTTAGTACATTGCGCAAGATGCAACACAATATGTGCAATCAAGTGAAGGGAGACGCACAATAGAATATATGGGCCGATGACTTTACTATAACTAAGTAGTCATGTTAATAAAACATGAAGACGTCATGATCCCAACACAAACTATGTTGAAAAAAAAGTGTAGAACTAGGAAGCAAACTCCATGAAAAAAAAGTATTTAAGTATTTTATATAAAAAACATTGAAATGTATAATTAACTTTCTAGTTTCTAGCTTTTTGCTATATACTTTGGAAAACTTTTAAGTGCACCCAAAAATCTATAATGTACCACTAATTGAACTTGCGTACCAAATCAAGCTACCCTCCATTGAATCTAAATTTTCTAAGTGGTGAATTATGTACCCGAATTCGTACCATGACCCCATTGCGTACTGCGTACTGTGTAACTATGGTTCAATATCAAGTTATGTGTGTGCGTGCATTCTGCCATTTACTAAGTTAGTAGATGAGGAGAAAATAGACTATGCAAAATTTTAAATCCAATATGCACTCAATAAATGAAAAAAATGGGGCAGAAAAACAGATGATAGGTAAATCATAAGATGACAACGGAGTAAAGTTTTAAATGACTAACTTTTTCACATATCTTTTTAACCAATGTTTTGATATTGCATGTTTCCTTTAATGGTGATATTCATCAATTACATTCCCATTTTGAAAAGATAGATACACGCACTCCAATTCCGGGAGTCTGTAGGGAACACTTGGCAAATTAGTAAAACTAGAACCCGCTGAAATATCAATTAACATTGTGCCATAAATTCCTTATAATCTCTTGAGAAAAGGAAAAAAAAGTGGATTCATGTTCTCTGATTTGCGGATTCCAGCCGATATGCACTGCTGATTGATTCAACCACAATGCGCTGAAATCTCA
>BQKN01000913.1:254055-279936 GCA_022839385.1 Asparagus kiusianus | reverse complement strand
CCACTCATATATATATGATTACAACTCACCTTTTAAATTTTTGGACAAAACGTTCATGCTAACCACCACTCAACTATAGCTATTGATGAACCTACTACTACTATTATAAACTCAAAAAAGGTGCTTCTTAACAACCATATGTCATGGATTCAAAAGAGAAAAACAAAATGAGAGAGAGGAGAGAGAAACAAAATGAGAGAGAGAGAGAGAGAGAGAGAGAGAGAGATATGAAAGTAAAAAACCACCACCCACCATCATGCATGACTCGTGCTCCTCTCCCATCTTCATCATCATCCAAAATTTAAGGATTTTTTTTATTTCACAAATAAATCCACCTATACCCATTCTCAACTGATCTATATCCTTCAAATTTCTTCAACTCCCTCTCAACTCTTATTAGCTTTGTTGGTGTGAGTGCTTGAAGCTGCCAGCATGATCTGGTCATCTAAAACTTAGATCAATTAGTTATATTTATGTGAGAAACTTTGCTTTGATTATCTTCATCATTAGTACTACTACATAGAGTTCTTGACGTCATTTTGATGATTTCTAGCTTGTTTACATATTATTTTATTTGTTGATAGGATTTGAGGTCTAATTGCATAGAACTTTGTAAGCCTGCATTCGTTCTCATCAGATCATCTTGCAGCTTCAATCACTCACTCACCAACAAACCATTGTTCTCCATTACTATCTTGATTGTATTCATCAACAAAAAAAGAGGTATATACAAGCTAGCTTGCACTCTCCCCATCCCTATTATCTCTTATTAACCTGATATTAATATAATTTTATCTAATAGATCTTTGTTTCAGGCCAGCTGCTTTCCTAGCTCCTTCAGCCTAATTTCTCTATTTCAGGGAAAATTTGTTCTTCGCTCTGCTAATTCCATGGATATTATGAAAACATAAGTGGGTATCTAAGGTAAGTGCTCAATTCCCCTGGAAATGGTAAATTTTCAGTATCCTTATTAAAGTTAACACGATATCCGCATGTATAAATTAACCACTTTTAATTTCCTTTAAAAAACCCATTCATTATATTTCATTTTTGATGCAATAGCAGTTACTTTCATAATATTTAATTCTTTTATTTTATGTTTTTTGAGTAACATTTATTTTTATTTTATGTTAAAAGATCAGTGCGGTGAATGATACAAACCACTGGTCTATAACAAGTTGCATTTAATTAAAAAAAATATAAAGGGAACAAAGACTTTATTTCTTAATAAAATTACATTTTGTGCATCTCATGCATTAGCCTTCAATAGTAGCTATGGAAAGCCAATACTATATATCTTTCCAAAGATTCAATTTAACCCTCAGCTAGGCATGGGTTTTGATTTCTGGATTTTGAATATTTTCTACGAAATAATATACACTTTATATTTCAAGTTAAGGCAAGCAAAGCAACCCAGTAAATGAAAATTTATTATTATGTATTTAATTTTTATCAGACATAGAACTAAACTTGGGCTTTATATTTACAAAAAATTAATTGATCTTAACTATGATTGATTATACACTTTACTTAATTAACCATTTGGGATCATCATCAAGAAATTTTGACACATTTATACATGTCTAAATAAATTAATGCTATCTCGATTCTACTTAATATATATTGTCCAAGTTATGCAAATTCTTGCTGTCAAAACCAGCTCATAGCAATCTTTTTCAGGTTTATAATTAAGGCCATTCTTTTCTTCTTGAAATCTTTTATATATTTTGTGAAAGCTTAGAAGGTTATACATGAATTTTTCTTGGAAAAATATTAATTCTTTATCAACCTGTGTCTTCAATTTTGTGAATGATGATGGAAATACCAAGGTATCAACCATAGCTTTAAAGGAAAAAAGCCCCTCAATTTAAAGCTTTCATATGCTAGTATTATAATTGTGGTAGTACAGACAAAAAAAGAGCTAATTTGTATTATCCTGCTTAATTTATAGAAGCAAATACCATATATATATTCTGTCTCCCAACTTTTCACATTCAATAATTGATTACAATCTCATTTCATGTTCAAAATACAAGATAGTCACCTTTATCCATCTGCATGAGAAAGATGAAGAAATAATAATAATAATATGAAGGCAATCATTTGAGCCACATAATAATTTTATCATGATTGATTCATATCTTATATTATGGACGGAAATATCGTAATCAAATATACGAATAAGACGATAGTTTTTTTTTTTTTTTCATATTCGCATTAAACATGAGTGAGGCCATACACACATAACATATCATGCTCTTCTATTTGTGTGTCTAGCTTAGGACATACATGGGCATGTGGTAGGAGAAAAGCAATAATGTGGATGATACAAAAAATTTATATATACTTAATTCTCACCATGTGCATTAATCCACACTTGCCTCCAAAAGCCAATGCAAAATATACAAAGGCCTTAGAATCTAGCTCCTAACAAAAGATTTTTATAAGATCTTCATGTTGGTATCTTAATTGTGATATTATATATGTATTGTTTTCCATCAACATGTCTTCTTGTAGCTCATGACCTCTCACCTCACCCTCCATGTGATTGGTGCAATCAAGAAAATGACACTCTTAGTATCATTTGACTTTAGGCGTGTAGGCTTGCCTTGAGGAGTACTGTGATAGTATGGAAATGTACAATATTGGAGGAAAGTTATTGTTTCATTTTTTTCCAATCCATTAATGACGCATTGGAAAATAATTTTCTTTTCATTTATTGTACATGTTGCCCACATCATGGTGTTTAAGGATGTTTGGTTATCAATTAAAATGAACCGCATTTGATTTGATTGGTTAGAATAGATTGGAGCAAAGATGTACATTATATTAGTCTTTTTCTAAAAAAACAGTGAAGCGTTTCCTTGGAAATGAATCACTAGTAATTGTTTGGGATGGCCGTAAAATTCAAAGAATTAAAGCAAAGATCAAACTGTTTAATTAGAACCCCCAAACAAGATTATACGCGTTAATAAAACCCCATAACAAGCTGATTAGAATTATCATCATGTAAGCTTACAATATTCTTTGACGCAATCAATCTTAGTAGACTTTTGGGTCTTTCTTGACGTGTAATATATTTTCATACACATCCATTATGGAAATTTCTAGATATGATTATACTCAACTTTCTTGACATGTAATATTTTCTGTCTATACTGATTTATGTTTGGGTTTATTGGACATAACACGTTCTCTCGTATAAGCTTGTTGTTGATCAATGTCAAAGATACACTAATTGTGATGACATTAACAATAATTATCTTTACAAAAAGCAAGAGATCACTTCTAATATTGTAACCCATGTATCATTTTTCTTCTCACTATGATTATGTTGGCCAAGTAGTCCAATGGATGTCTCTTCTAAGTGCCTAAGGTTATAGGCTTTACGCATGCATTTCCATTACTTTGATGCTTCACTTTGCGAATTTCTCTCAATCACCAAAATCACTTAATTGATTAAGTATATAATAATTGCTATTGGTAGGCTACCTTTGTAAATTGTAATGGATAGAAAAGCACCCTGTAACCACCCAAAAAAAAAACTAATTAATGGTGCCTAACCTTTATTCTTCTTTTAATTCAAGTCAAAAAGTAATTACAGTCGGGATTAATTTTTGTGTTGGCCGACAAATTTGGGAAATTTTATGATATTTTTTGTGGTTCTAGAAGGTAAACCTAATCATCAGCAATAAACACATACCAGCCGACAAACATTTTGTGAGACATAAAAGGGAAATTCTTAAAGGTCGCAGGCGCAATTATTAGCTATATTGTCATAAATATAGGAGAGCCATAACCTTTTATTTTGAGCTGCGCTCTCATAAAAGGAGAAAAAGAGGAGTAAAAAAAAGGCATTTGCCTTACATAAGAAAATCAAATGTTTTCTAGCACTTGGCTCCAATCATAAGTCGATGATGAGTTCTTCAGTAGCAACTTTGCTTCAATTCCAAACTGGTGCGCTTGGCGCCGTCATTTTCCTGACCAAATCATCTCAGTCGATTCTTTCTTATTTTATTCTCAATTTATCTAACCCCCGTAGAGATGTACTCGTTTTCTTATCGTATACCTTAGCATATGCTCACAAATACGTCATAACATTTTAATTTTTGCTACATTATTATACAAGTTCCAAATCCTAAGAAAGGGACCATCATGTTGGTTTTTGGCACGTGCCCTCGTCTTTTACCATGAACCCTCCTCTTAAACACGTATATCTTTAAAAAACATTGCCATGTTGATCCAAATCAGCAACTTGATGAACATAACAAAAGAGAGACACATTCCCATTTTCAAGCAAAGAATAGCCTATGATCCCAAGTTAGATATACTCCCCTCATTCTTCAGACACATGAACTTTAATGTACAAAAGGATAAATATGATCCCACTCTAAACATAGTCAGAAGTTCAAAAGAAACTATCAAACCGTTTAAATTACTGACCTCAGAATGCTCCAACCCTCGTATTTTTCATAATGAGCTCTTCGTTTCGGTGAATCACTGCCTACACTGAGGAGGGCTCGGACCGCTGCCTTTTAGGCTCTCGGTCCCCCAGCCTCAAAGAAACGCACAGGTTTTCTTCCTCGTCATCTGAATTCTTCAATGTCGATAGATTCTTCAGCTCAGGGTTCTCTTCTTGACTTCGATGAACTGGAGACATGCTGATAAAACTATGCTCTTCAACTTTGTTATTGACATCAACTGCATCCATTTGAAACTCCATATGAGAGCCTGCACCGTTAGCAGCTACATCACGAGGAAGTTCTTGGATGTTGATGCCTAGAGGCTCGTAAGTTTCTTCCGTGTTTTCCTTCTCCAGAGGGCATAAATTAGGGGACGATTCTCCAACAGTTGAGTCAGCAGCAGCTAAAGCCATTCGTTGTTCTTGAATTGCCTCTAAAATTATGAAATTTCAAAGGAACGTATTGGAGAAATCAAGAATATGAAAATTACAGAAAATGAGAAGGGAGTAACGATTGAAGGCAATAATGAAGGTATAAAAATTAGAAAAAGACCACTGTCGATAATCAACATGATATCGGGATGAATGGGATATAGGAATGCCCTGCCTTAAAATCAATATAATAGCCTACTCGCTTTACTTCAGCATTTAATCTTTTTAAAGGAAAAAGGGTCGGGGAATTTCATGGATACAGGGCAAAGTTTTCATCTGGAATTGGAAAATTCCAGATAAATATATGGCAATTCTTTTCATGAAAACATACAATTCAAAGTAACATACTAAATGAAATTATATTGAAAGAATAGATTACCGAATGCTATTAGAGCAGTGAAAAAATATATAATTAATCATTATAGGTATCTGTTGCATATTTATTCTTCATGGCATGCAAAGATCCCTCAATTTTCATGAATTTTAATATCGTTTGCAACATTCAGCTAAAAGAAGTTCATAATCAATTCTTAGATCATCAACTGTGAGAAACTTTTGAGTAAATTAAGGGAAAAACCTTGAAGCCCTTCATTGGTTGTGATAATATCCAGCTCCAAAAGATCAATAAGGCGACAAAGATCAACTCCACTAGTCCAATTCTCTGGACTATGGCCACTTTTAAGTTTCAACCTCCCTCGATTCGCTGTACCGCCCCATATAATCCCTATCGGCTGAGGCTTCTCATCATCTTGCGAAGTTAAAACAATAAGACTTCCACTATCACCTTCAAGATCAAAAGTCTCATGGTTCTCTCCCACAACGAGATAATCAGTAAAGAAACATATCCCTTTCTCATCATTGTATTCGAGAGCATAAGCCATTACAGTTCCAGTAGTGAGACCTGAACTTCTTCCAACTTTCACAACTTGCCTCCCAACAAGGCTATTGATTGGCGATTGTAAGTCTATGACTTTAATATCTCCAATCTCGCCGACTCCTTTCACTAAAGTGGTGACAGTGGACATGTCAAAGTCATCAGCAAAAGGGATGAATGCTCCATCAGCTCGAACAAAGGTCTCTTCATGTGGATCAAAGGCAAAATATATGTTTTTGGATCAACGGATTTTTCGATATGTTAAATAGGAGAAACCCCATGAGATTGAAACAGATGGTTAAACTTGATAGATTTTGCACCATAATAGATTATGCATTATTTGATAATGTCAGTATACTTGCCATTCTCACGTGGCTAAAATAGGTGGTGGTGGTGGTGGTGGTGGCAACGAGGATAAATGTAAAATTATTAGAGGGATGAATTTATAAATTATAAAGAAAATTGAACTAGTTAATTAAACTGTAATCTATTACTGCCTACAGTTTCAATTCTAGGGAAGCATTTAATAGCATCCAAGTATGTTGAGACCTCTAGGACGCTTTTCCTATAATAGGGCAAACTACATAACTTCACCCAAATCAATTTATTGCTTCCAACTAAAGCATAATAGGAATGAATAAAAAATACCCCCTCCAAAATCTCACTACTTTTCCTCTAAATACGTAAGCCACTAGAAACAGATGGAATTTGATCATGCATGAACTATCATAACATGAACGAAACTGTTACTTCAGAAAAATAGCAGTTTTCAGTCAATTCTAAAAACTGAAACATGCCATAGGTTCTAAATTCAGATTTAATGGAGATGGTTTTCTAAATTCAGATTTAATGGAGATGGTATTGTAATTTTTCTCTTTTATTTTGGATGCCATCTACCATTATTATTATTTTATAAGATGATATAGGGCGTCACCTGGGTTTGTTCCAGCATAAATACCATACCAGAGATCATCGGTAATAAAAGATGTTGCCCTTTCAACAGCACCGAGATAAACTCCAGGTCCGAGGTTGGATGGCAAAGGATGAAACATCTTCTGGTTAGGATAATCCAAATCAACTGCCACATGCCTGTTCGTAAGAAAACCAACTTGTTTGTTCCCTGTTCGACTCTTGACAATGGCACCTAAGGTTCCATAAGTTTCTTGGCTAGCCACCTATATTTAAAAGCAAAGTTGTAAGAGTTGGAAATTGAAGGAGTTAGACTGCAACAAACTAACAAACAAGCAAAAAAGGGCCTAGATGGGTATATTTGTGATTCAAAGATATTATAAGGCCTGATCTGTTCAGGATCATGAGGAAAGAACGAACTTGTGCATGTTCACATTTTACAGGTGTAAAAAGACTTTTACTTGGTGAATCTCCAGTCAGTTAAAAATGGTGACAAGCAATTGTTATTCGCACAAAAAAATTGTAACCTTACTATGAACCAGCATGTAAAACTGGCCATACGAAAAAGTTGTAACTTGTACCCATTAATACATGCAGAATAATCCAATGCCACTGATATATCAACTTTAACTAACGGGCAATGCAGTACAGATATTATTGACAATTCATGTAGTTCTCAAGTTATACTAGAGTGAGGATATCCATACAAGAATTTATACGTAAGATTTCAAAATTACCTGAGAACCTGAACCTATACATGGATCACTACCACGTAAGCCATCCACAAGCTCAGTGTACAGTTGTTCTTTAGGAGTCTGTGCTGGTGCTCCGTAGTATGAGAACTCTACAACATCTACATCGCACCACACACCCCCCGGGCCCTATTCATGAAATAAAGAGAAAACAAAATAAAATCAGCATAGGTAATATTTAACCAGAGGATAGAGAAAAGTGGCAGCACCAAAAGGTGATTAATTATGTTCTCAAGTATTTGGCAAGTTGAGCATAAGTTTATCCGCTTTTGCTATAGGCAAAGACAAACATGTATTTTTGCTTTATTTTTCTCCTGGTCTATCTTTTTTGCCATCATCATTCATATAAATAATTGGTAGAAATGAAGAATGGCTTACAATTCGAAATAAAAAATTAGTGCTACCTCGAGGGCAGTAGGCAAGCATTGGGCATTGTTAAGCCATTTCCGATTAACCTTCCTCGCAACAAAAACAAGAATGGCCGGTATATCAGTCAAAGTGCCCTTCCTTATTCGAAACCCTATCGCTGTTCCAAGACTAAAACGACGCAAAATCTTGCTATGGAACGCTCTTATAGTCATCAAATCAAGCAATGTCGTGGCTTGCTGTCCTGTTGGCAACCTTCCAAGATTTCCCGGCAGTACTCCCTTCTGAAGGTTCATAAAATAGTTTGCTCGGCCTTCAGCTGCACCATGCAATAGAGTAGAGGTTGGCCATGAAAAATACGCAGCATTGCTCTCAGAATGTTGACCAGCCGATGCATAAGGTTGAAGAGATGGGCTAGATTGAAGATTTGGGCAGCCACATATGTTTCTTTCCATGTCCAATGCTGATTCTTGAGATTGTGTTGAGCTTGATTGGTTCCCTCTTATATCAGAGTGCCTCCTCATGCTGGTTATATACTAGGCCTACACAAGTGTTGAACTCTTGTAAATTGTAATGCTAAATGAAACCTAGAACGAGAATTAAGTATAAAAGGAACTAAGATACAATAGCTTTTTGGGAATTCTGTATTTTTGTGCAAAGTTGGAGGAGGAGAATTATATGAAGTAAATTATTTTCTGATACCAGAGAGAATAGACATTGAACAATGAACTATAACTTCTAGTATTCATAAAAAGATAAGGAAACACGCTCTGAAACGTCCATGCATTGAAGATGAAGATACTTTTGAAGGGTAAAATAAAATCCCTTTTTTTTGTGGGGGTGGGTGTGTATGTCTTTGTGTCTGTGTACGTGGTGATAATGATGGGAAACGGGAAAGATGCAAAATTTTCAGCTCCAAGCAAAACAAGTTTATGAGGGCAGTGAATGCAACAAAGGAATGAATATATGAAAGAAAATTAAGTTACATACTACGACTGACTTTGCCCATAGTTCACAGATAGAAGCACACAGAAAAGCATTGTTGGAAAGTTTGGTGAATAGTTTACCACCATCATAAAATATATGCAAATAAAAAAACAGTTTTGTCCGTGACAAATCTTATGTTTTGTCCATTTTGATTCAAAAGAAAATGCCTAAAGGTCTGATGCCAGTAACAAGCAAGCAAGAAACAGAAATAAATCAATGGATTAGAAAAGGCCAATGAACAATTTACCTTCATGCCTTATGAGAAAAAGAATGTGAAACCAACACTTTCGAGCACAGGAAAAGATACCCCAGTCAGAATGAAGAAGAAACGATGATTTAAGAGGAATTCAAGGTATAATAGGCATTTGACTTTGAGTAAATGGCTTTCACAATAAGCAAGAAGACAATATGAAAAACAAAATGCTATATTTTCCAGCACCTAAGAGAGCAAATAATAAGAAAAATGCTTGCTCCCGTAAGGAGTAGGGGGGAAATTGCAGAACTAAGATGTCATGTGTTTATGTCCACATTCCGTAACTGTAAGCGTTTGACACAGGAACCTTCCAAACAATTAAGATGGGAATCTGGTTATATTCTATCTAATTTACTACATAGACGTGTATATGCACATATGCAATGCCACTGTAGCATATAGTAAAGTCTCTGAAAAAGATTTTGTATATGCACTAAGCGGTCCTTATTCGACATGGCGGTATTATTTGAGATCATAGGAAGAGTTCTGCAAAGAAAAATTATTCACCGATACATAAAAGTTAACAGAGTAAAGCAAATAGTCTCAAATACAACAAATTGGTATCAAACCTCAACAAGGAATACAAAGTTGGAAAACATAAAGACCACTAAGCAAAGAGAAAAGAAATTTACCTGAATTGCATGATAATAAATATCATTGATTTTATCCATTTTAAGACCATGATAACAAAAAGTACAAGTTTGCAGGATGGTGGGAAGGACTAAAAGGAAGAAACCCAGTAATCTAGGCAGTGAATCATGAAAAATTAAAAAAAGAGTTTCATACTACAAAAAATTCAGAAGAAAGGAAAGATAATTAAATGGGTACCCACCCCCACCCCCACCCCATCCCCCACCCCAATGAAAAAAGAAACCTTGAGGAGATTCTTAAAGAGATGAAGAGGGAGAGGCTTTTCAATTTATGAAGTATCAAGAAGTGGGCTTCTCTTTTAGAACACTCACATAAAATCAGAATCAACAAATATCAAAACCATCCCCTATTACTTTCCCAAAACTCGCAGAAAAGGTAAAAAGTAGGAAAGCTGGCTACAGTATGCAGACCCTTTATATAATAGCACACCTTTGCCCAATCCAACAACATGGGCAATCTTAAAAATCAAAATTTTTCGAAGAATTGAAAGAAGAAAGAGAGGTGAAGAGAACTCACCAAGCCATGGGGGGACAATCGTAGAGGATTTTCTTCAAGAGCTCCAAAGGTGATTGTAAGCTCTTGATGGGTTATCCATTTTAAAAATCGGAGAAGGAATCTCCACTGTTGGAGAGCAACAGACAGCAGCCAGCTTGTGGCGATTCTCTGCAGTGGGGGAGCTTCAGAGGAGGATGAGGGCTGCAATGAACTTAAGCCAAAGGCATGACTTTGCACAAAGAAAAGGCTAAATTTGCAATTAACTACCACAAAGTTTTCCCATTTTGCCACTTGTGTACCACAAATTGCATCTTGTGCCAGAAAACTATCATAAATTGTTAAAAATTAGGATTCTAACCATTAATATTTGTTAAATTATCATCTTTGCCGAGATTTCCCTTGCCCGAAAGATCCTCGCTTGGGGCTTATTCACAAGTTTCACAATGCTTATGGACTGATTCTGGACAATTTGTAGCTAAATGGGAGAGGCCGAGAGGGGCGTTTGAAAACTTGGATAAGTTGGCCCTAGCGCTACTAGCACTGTTGAAAAGACCAACTCAAAATTGAAGATGTGCGGGTAAATATGCAATTATGAAAGGTGTGGGGGGTATACGAATTGTTTTGAATCCTTGGTGTATCCAAAGAACCAAAAAGAATACATTCTGATAAACTCATAGACATTAACTCTCCCTTACACCCGATCACAATACAAAAACAAAATTTGGGCATTCAATTAAACTGCCAGCAAAAAGTTCATCTCCTTGATTTCTTCTTGAACGAGTTTGATTTCTTTTGGTAATTTGCATATGTTTCACCATCCTCATCACCATCGTCATCCCCTCCTTTTCTCCTCCTCTTGTTACCTGAACTTTCCTTGGCAGCCTACATAAAAATAAAATGAAGAGCATAATTAGCAAAAAAAATGCTCCAACACATAAATAATAAACAATTCCTGAGTAGGGTTAACAGTTGATAATCCCCCTACCGCTGGGAAGTAGTCATTTAGTAAGCCCTATACTATTTTATTAGCACTCACACCCAGATCTCTTGCTGCCTTATTTCTCCCACAGCACAGTCATGTGTGAATCACATAATGATATGTCATCTTTTCTGTTCATAGTTTAACTGAAAAGGGAAAAAAACTAAATTTCCCTCCAAATTGAGGGTAAAAATGAAACATTGTCTGAAGTTTGGGGTTAAGTGCTAATAAGATAGTTTAAGAAGGTATATCTGCAATTAATCCTTATAAATAAGATATTGAAGAGAGAAGTATATACCATAATGGCTCGCCTTTTTGCCTCGGACACCGACTCCGAAAGCATAAGAACTTCCTCCTCCTTAGAATCGAATTCTGGCAGCTTCTTATCTACAATACAAAGATTTATGCAGGTATTATTATCTGGTTCAATGCGGCTATCTCTATTGTTGAAAGATGAAGAGGACGTAATGATGCTTACTGAGAAGCTTCTCAATTTGCAGATACCATTCTGCATCGTATTGATTGACTAACGAAACAGCAATCCCAGATCGGCCTGCACGAGCTGTTCTCCCAATACGATGGAAATAATCCTATATATAATACAAACAATACTTGGTCAAAAAATATAACGCTGAAAACAAAAGTTCATTAACAAATAGCAAGCTAATTACAGTCAGATGTTGCACCTAGAGTCGTAGACTAATCATCTCAGGAGAATGACTTATTGATTGAGTGATCATAAACAAAGCCTGGTTAAAACACTAAAAATAATAAGTCAATACCATGGCTTAAAATTCTGAAACTACCATGATTGTTCTTCACTTGGATAAAAACCTCCACGAACTTGCTTTTTATAAAAACTACACTTCAGATGTTAAAAAGACGTAAAAGGAACATCATAATTACATCTCATGCATCAACCATAACTCAGTCAAAAAAAAAACGAACGGTTTAATTTAAGGAAAAAGAATAACACCTAAAAAATTATGGCAGGACCAGTAAAATATTCAAGATAATTGTTTTAATGTGGTTCGTTTGCACATAATCATGTCAGTAAACCAGGATGATAGATGCCCAACAGAGTTCAACCGGATTATAAATCAAAAAGGAAAAGGAAAAAGAGAAGGAAAGATCAGCACAAAAACATCCACAAACCTTGGAGTTGCTGGGAATATCATAGTTAATAACGAGATCCACTGAAGGAATGTCGAGACCTCTGCTAGCCACATCCGTGCATACAAGGATGTCAGCCTGTCCAGCCTTGAATATGTTCAAAGCTCCTAACCGCTTTTGCTGTAAATAAAAGTGAACATACACATAAAATAAATGAGAAATTGCTGTAAATTATAAGCTTAAGTGCTTAACAGTTAAAAATCTCACTGCAACTGAAAATGAAATGGAAGAGGTGAAAAATACCCACTAAAATTTTTCAACTAAGCATCCTTTAAAAGATATATCACCTGAGTCATCTGACCACTGATTGGAATGGCTTTAAAACCTAGTTCCCTGAGTTGCAGGGCAAGTATTCGTGTTGTTTCACATGTGCGAGTGAAAACCATAGATGTACATCCAGTCATCTTAGTCAGGATGTATACAAGGTAGCAATCCTGTGAAAATATAAATTACCTCAGGGATTGACGCATAAAAGGGTCAAACATAATAAATCAGTTTGAAGAGGTGTGATGCTGGGAAATATTCACTGTTCAACATTTATCTCGAGAAAAAGAAATTAAACATAGATGATTCTACACATTTTTCATAAAAAGTGCAACATTAACATCAAATCAGAAAATTCATGTTTATAGCTATCCTATTTTTTCTGGTTAACAATGATGCTATTTTATCTAAGCTACTAATTAGCAGATAATTGAGGCAAATATTGGCACAAATATTATATAAGACAGGCATGACCATCAACAAAGGTAAAGATATTTTTCTATATTGCAGCAATGAAACTTGATAAAATAAATTGACAAGGAGGATAATGCAAAAAATACCAATATATGAGGTTAACATGTATATCTTGCTGCTTATCTTCATGATCCATATTATATAGAATTCATATAAAAAATTGATTTACATAATTTGAAAATTTTCATTCTCTACATTAAGTGAAAATAGTAATCAATATTCCCTACATTAAACTAAGTATATAGACTAAAAATTCTTCTAGAAGGGCAGAAGCATAATTTCAAAGTAGTTCGAGTGTTTTCTTAACAGTCCATGATGATTTCTTATCTACTCATCATTGCATACGTCATGCAGGCATGAAGAACATCGGCTCTTCTGCATTGTACTTTCTGTTAATGAACTTCTTTCGTCTTCAGAGTTGTACTTTTTGACCGTCACTTGTATTAGATATAGTAAATGAAAATAACAAAAAGAAAACCTCAATAGCCATTTAGTAGAAATATTTGGAGAGCAAAACGCTCCCATATACTGTACTTCAAACTGTCTAAGACAGTGTAAAGAAAGAACCTTATGCTTTGCAGGTACCAATCGGAACTTTTGCTCGCAAGTGTCAACAGTGGAATACTTTGCAGAAGCCTCAACCTGAAAGAATTATTGCAAAACGTCAGTTGACATTCTTGCAGTTATCACCAAAAGGAGAATACGTAAAAGGTAAAGCTGAACTAACCTTAACAGGATTCTTCAGACAGGCTCTTTGAAGTTTTCCTACCTGCAGACACGAATTTCCACCAGGTAAACTAGAGAAGCCCCCAGTAGGAGTATGATAATAAGGTTATAAACTCGTTATAATGCATGGTATTGCACATGTTCGATGCGGAAAAAGTTCTATACAATACAATCAATTATGGATTACAAAGAATAAATGACTCCTAATTTCTTTTCCTTTTTCTAAAAGAGAAAGCAATAGATTCTTTAATATTTGACTAAAAGCTTGCAAAGGTCAATGATCTCCCAATAAGTGAAGAGACAACAGAACTTGACCAAGCACATGTGAACTTGAAGCTTCAGACGTGCTTGTGCGTGCATACTAAGAGTGAGAGAGAGTGAAGAAACAGTGGAACTTGACCAAGCACATGCAAACTTGAACAAGCTTCACACGTGCTTGCACATGCATACTGAGAGAGAGGGAGGAGACAATGGAACTTGACAAAGCACATGTGAACTTGAAAAAGCTTCACACGTGCTTGCATGCACATGTGCACACACACGCCGGGGGGGGGGGGGGGGCATATATATGGTATGCAGTTCAATGTCCAATGTACTGCTCTGCACAACACAAATATATGTGCACAGTTCTTGATCCAAGTTTGAAACCAGCGGGCTATTTGAAATTACTGCAACTTTCCAATCTCTCTTTCAACGAAGGTGTTCATATTGATGGAGCAACTTGAGAAACATTCCTCATAACCCTTCAATTTGATTCAGTCCAACCAGGGGCAGGAAAATGATGTGGTCAAAAAACATGAGTAAAGGATTAGAAAAGCAGTGAGACAGAGTGCATAAAAACTATGAAAAATTTAAAGGTTTAGGCAGCAAACCCAAACATCATGGAATAAATGCATTATTAAACATTATTTCTATAACGACGTCCATATACCATTTAAACAAGATTTTTTTGAATAAATAAGACCGCTAGAAGATTAATCATCATGAAAAATTATTAGACAATTGTATGTAAGCAACAATTAAATGAAGATAGCTTCTGTTACCAATAATTAACCCTAAGGAAAATTGAACTTCAGCTCTGTATGTCTTCAGGTAAAAGTCATGATTAGCAGCTAGGGTTATAAGTACCAGTAAAACTAAGAGTACTAATTACACGGATCCTGCTATAACTCAGTGAAGACAATTATTAGACAATTGTATGCAAGCAACAATTAAATGAAAATAGCTTCTGTTACCAATAATTAACCCCAAGGAAAATTGAACTGCAGCTCAGTAAGTCTTCAGGTAAAAGTGATGATTAGCAGCTAGGGTTATAAGTACCAGTAAAGCTACGACTACTAATTACACGGATCCTGCTATAACTCAGTGAACAGCTGAAGCAAATATGTGCACAGCTCAAGCAAATATGTGCAGTGGACAAGTGGAATCATGCATCAACCATTGTAGAATGGGAAAATCAAATGTATAGCTGTGTGTGCGTGTGCGCGTGCACGCGCGCGTCTGCCTTCACCTTTAACCGTGTGCATGTGTGTCTTCACCTTTAACCATATAATTGTAAATGCTAAACCACAGCAAATAAGAGAATAACTAGATTGAAATTAATGCCCACCTTTTTAGTCATAGTAGCTGAAAAAAGGAATGTCCGACGATCTCGAGGTAGAACCTTCAAGATGTCATCAATGACTTTCTCAAACTCCATGCTAAGCAATCTATCCGCTTCATCCAGAACCTGCCATCAGAAAAATTTACAATACATAACAGCTGGATTAATAATAATATACAGCAAGATTTTATTGAAAATACTCATTTGTGACAGAGATGGTAGGATAATAGTATGGAATATAAACTTATGATTCTGAACAAAGACACCCCCAAATATAATGCGTTGAAACTCCAATGATGGATATTGAGCTCATACCAGAAACTTTAGCATGTTAAGGTTAAAGCCTTTTGTATTTGATAGATGATCGAAAAGACGCCCGGGAGTTGCTACCTACATGGGGAAAAAACATGTTAAGAGAACTGTATATTCAAACTATTTATGTAAAAAATGACCATGTTTAAAGTAGCACAGTAAATGAATAACTCAAAGACCTTCTAAACAAAGATGTTGATTAAAAAAATACATAGGGTTGACAGTTGTACAAGCTCATCTGCAAACCTTCCAATAGCAGGTGAAACAAATGCCATAATAGAACAGGTTTGGTCTCTCATGCCGAGCAACATATAAATTATGAGAAATGATGCACTCTAGCCAAATGTGAATCAAGATGGGCAAGCATAGTTAAAGAATACATCTCATGTCAGCTAAAGTACAAGATTGCACAAGTTTGATATACATGAATCAGAAATATCCACAAAATAGGAAGAAAAAAGGTATTCTACAGAAGTATGGCAATGCCACATAGGGAAGAAAAATGTAAGAGGCATTTATTATACTCCTTCAAGATATACAGAACATACATAGCAAGAATGGACATGCAAAAAGACAAGAAATTTTGATCTGTAAGTCTGACAGAAGTGCATGAAATAATACATACCAAAATATGAGGACGTTTTGCGATTGAAATCTGTTGATCCGACATGCTCACACCACCGAAAAGCTGCAAAAAATTTTAACTTTATCAGATAAATTTTCTTAATATAGAAATTTAATGTCAAATATGCGTAAATTAGCTTATATCAAAGTGCCACCCAAGAACACAAAGTGCACTAATAATTCATGATTTACTGTGTGATAATTAAAAGATTTTATTTTGGGAAAAGGTCAAGATTTTGTCATTAATTTAAGATAGTTGATAGAACATGTATCTGTGTAGAATATACTGAAGCTAAATCAATCACATCCCAACCAAAAATCTTTATAACATGTACATCTCTTTCTAAAGCCGTACAATATGTCCAGAATCCCTAAGAGGATTCCTAATCTTTAGTTATTTCCATCTATTACTAGTATGAATCACCTTGACCCATCCAATTTAGAGTCTTCATACTGATTCAAACACCTCAATCTTCATAAACTATGAAATTTTGTTGATCTTGCCATAATAGCTTCACAACTGATATATGAGTACTAAAAGTACTTCAACAGGTTGAAAATCTTTTTTGGGCCTACAACATTAAAATGCTAAGAATTCATAAACTGGTAAACTGTATTAACAAATCATGAGAAAGATCGCTTCTTGACAACAAAATTGATATCTATAGATAAACCCTAACGCTTACCGCCACAGATTTCAGACCTATCCCAGCCCCTAATGCAGTAAACTCATCAGAAATTTGAAGGGCCAACTCCCTGCAATATTAAAAACACATGTAAACAACCAAATTCAAACAACACTGCCGCAAGTAAAAAAAAAACTACAAATAATAATTACGACAGACGCAAACCTCGTAGGAGACAATACACAAGCAAAGAAGGGCTGGGGTTTCTCGAGAAGAGCTTGAATAATCGGCAACGCGAAAGCCCCAGTTTTCCCCGACCCAGTCTCCGCCAATCCAATCACATCCCTCCCTAAAATAAAATAAAATAAAAATTATAAAAAAAATTACGATTTTGCACGTGAATCCTAAACCCTAACGGAGGGATTAGAACCTTCGAGGGCATGAGGGATGGCTTCGGCCTGAATCTTCGAGGGGACGACCCAGCCTCTGCTCTCGCAAGCATCGACGAGTTGCTCGCAGACCCCGAGATCTCTAAAGTTTTTAACTTCTTTGGGATTCTCGGCCATTGATTTTCTGGAAGAGTAAAGAGGAAGAGAACTTTGACGGAAAGCCGTGTCAGACGACGGCGGCGGGTGAACGGAGAACGGAGAGAGAGAGAGAGGAGGGGGAAACTAGGGTTTATTAGTGCGAAGAGGGGTTTTTGTGCGGATATTTTGGGTAAATTGCGGACAGGCCCCTGTACTGTAGCTCTTTTTTTTGCTGTTTGAGATAGAACCACCCCCGAGCGGATTTTTATTTGATGCTTAACTAGAGGTGTGTTTGGCAACAACGCCAGATGATTTTCCTGAATATAATGGGGGTGTTTGTTTGCATGCAAGTGAAAGATAAAAGTGAGAAAGTTACTTTTATTTAACAAGTAAGATGTTTATTTTCATGCAAGTGGTTATGAAAGTGAGATACAAGAAAGTTTGCCACATAAGATTTAATATAATTTTGACTTCCCCTAAAAAAATGGTAAAGTCACATGAAAGTGACAAAAATATAACTAATTTAATTAAATAATTTTAATTATATTTTCTAATTAATCTTATTTTGCCAAGTGATCTTCACATTGCACTTTCGATAATAGTTTAATTTTTTAAACAAACACTGTATTTCAATTGCGTGCTGACATGAATGTAAAAGTCATTTGTGAAAAAAGTACCTTACATATTTTTAATTCACTTTCAGATTGCCAAACACCCCCTAAATATGATTCAGCGTTGTTGCAATTACAATCTACTAGTGTGCACCCGTCCAAAGCCCGGTCCTCATTTTTTATTTCCATTACAGTAATTTTATTTTTAAATGTTTTTTGTAAATGTTATAACAATATTTTTAAAATATTACAATATTCCAACTGTGCTACGGCGATAATGTTACAATAATATTTTTAAAACGCTATAGTTCTCGTATATGCTACAGTAATCTACTGTATCATTTATTGTAGCATAAATAGTAAATCTTTAGATCCTCCTATTATTATTGTTATTATTATTGTTATTGAGGAATAGATGGCATTGTGAATTTGCAATTGCTCCCATGACTAAAAAATATTTACACCCTACTTGTTTTTTAGCATATTTGCAAAGTTTGTTAGTTTATGATGTTACATTTTCTGTTTGGATACATGTCCTTTCCCTAAGAAGGCTTTTCTAAATACGCCATTGTTTGAACTAATCTTTTTTAATTTAAATTCGAGTCATTAGATTGGTTTATTTTTGAACCAATTCTCGCATGGACTACTACTAGCCTAATTAAGCAAAAACTAGTCCAAACACAATCTCATTATGACATTGCCAAGCGTAGCCGAAATCAAAAGATTTTACTCATGGTGTCTACGTATGCTTGGGGAAATATCACATATTTCTGTTGTGATTATGTTTTTGATTCTTTGTACAACTTCATGAGAATTAGACATGATCCGAGATCTATCATGATAAAGAGATTGAGTCTCATCATGATTAGGAGTTTGATCCTATTCTAATTAGGAAGTTATGCTAGAGTCGGTGTTTTGATTTATATATATGTATATATGCGACCGATTGTTATCGAAGTCATATGCTGATGATGTCTTGGTGCACAAATATAATCTGGCGCATCTGATCTAACTTGCATACAATGATCTGATCAGTTCCTCTCGCGAGGCATCGTACATAACTGATTAAGGTAAATGGTGAAGGAGAATCAAGCGCCAACTTTGGGTAGGTGATGATTAATTTTTTGAATTTTTTTAATACCTTTTTCTAGTGGTACATCACATCAATGAGGACAAACTCCACCAATAGCACTACTAACAGATTTAAAGACACCCAAAATAGATTCATCCAAAATTCAAAAAAATCGAAAAATACATAGCATTCTAATTTACACTTATCATTTTATAAGAATTTTTCTTCATACCGATGTACTCTCCAAATCTATCTCATTTTCAGACTTATACTCATCAAATTTAACTAATCTTTAATAATACCTTCACATTCTTCGATGTTGAGTTAAAGCAAGCGTTCACGTTTTAACATTGTTGAACTTTCAAACCGAGAGGGATGATATGACAAATGACCCAAATTTCCTTTAAAAATATGGTTCTAATTTAATACACATCTCCTAAAATTTTTATCCAACGTAAATGCAGATTTGAAGAGCAATTCTGCAATTTTTCGGGGTTATATTGGCAAAATTTTATTTTTTATTTATAGTACATATGAAATTAGAACAAATTTTCACTGTTGACTCAAACCAAGTTTTAATTACCAAAATCGACACATTTTTTTAATTACCAAAATCAATCCACTTTATGCCACGTAAGCTTAATCTCATGTCCTAATTAGTCAGGGTTGCCAACCTCGGCAGTTTAGAAGATTGTTAAACCCCAATTAGAAGCCTTAAACCCGATTTTTAATGCCCTAAACAGTCGGGATTGGCAACCCCAACTAATTAGAAAATATGATTAAGCTTACGTGGCATAAAGTGGATCGATTTTGATAATTTAAAAAAAATAGGTCGATTTTGGTAATTAAAAGTTGATTTGAGTCTGTTTTAAAAATTTGTTCTATGAAAATATGAAGTTTGCAACTGGCTAGCTTTCACTTGAACCAGACCCATGGACTCCAACGTAACAACCCCTTTGGGTGCGAAGTTGGGTGCATTTTCAAGGGGGGTTCCAGATCTTTACTTATATAAAATAAAAAATAATATTGAACTTCATAAACCGAGAGCACTAGAGCAGCCAACTTTATAGCCCGCAGGCAGAAAAAAAAGTTGCGATCTTTGATCTTCATGGCGTCGAGGTTGTTGTGGGCTTCAAGAGCCGCCTCCTATCTCAAGATCTCCACCTTCCACAGGGGCTTCTCCTCTGGTAATAACAAACCCTAGCCCTAATTTGTTTCCTACTCTGTTTCTTAAGACTGCGTTCCTGATCAGATCGCAGTTGATGATTGTTTGGGTTATAGATGGATCTGTTGGATTTTAAGTTAAAGATTTGATTTTTTGAAGTGGGCATCTAGTGGATTCGGGTATCTTGGTCTGATGCTGGTGTTGGATCATTCCATCACCTTTTCTTTGAGTTTTTTTTAGGGTGTAAAAGTCTTGATGCATGATTTGATTGAATAGATTTATGGCCAATACATTATACATGTATGAGTTGGCAATAACTCCTTAGTTCACATTAAAAAAAAAGTTCAAACTAACATGTCTATTGCCAGTTGATTCTAACTATGCCACGTATTTGAGAGAATGAAATTCACTAATATTGAGATGGTGGAGTAAATATTATATACTCTTAACAGTAATTTTTTCTACTATAGTTGAAAATAATCTTTTCAGATCAATTGTTCGTGATCTACTTGTGAGCGAAATGTAAATGTCACATATAAATTGATTTTATGATGTTGGTAAAAAAATTCATGTTTTAGATCTTAGGAGATATTATTTAGAATGGTGGGTGATCCTGACCCGTAGAGAGATAACTTATAAATTATCTTGCGCATATTATACTGGGTAACTCTCTAGACCTATGTGATCCCTTAATTATATGAGTTTGTTTGTATGTAACTGTTTTTGGACTAGGCGCCGCCAGAGACGTGGACTGGTTCTAGGAAGCACTCTTCGTCATATTTTCTGGTTTTGGAGTCTCGTCTAATATTGATGGTAGTTGAACATCATGTAGTGGGACTAGTGATAAGCCTGTCTTTGTTGATAAACATCCATATAGAAATACAAAATTTAGTTTCTATAGAATGAGAATTATTAGCTCAGTTGATTTATTAAGCTATTTGGATCTTCAATTCTTCTTTATGTCTCACATGCTAAGTCTAGTAACAACTGAAGGATTTTCCCTTATGGAGGTCCATATTTCAATACAATGTATTTTCTGCAAAACGTCTAGTATATGCTATATCGGGTTTTCTGCTTCAAGTTGGTAGGAGGTCTAAAATTCATTTGCTTGTTTCTGCTTTACTTCTCGATTGGATGATAGTTGTGTTTTCTCTGGCATGGATATTTTATTACAAAATGGACCTGATTTGCTTTCAATATATCTGCAGTCGTGAAGGACTTAAAATACGCCGACAGTCATGAATGGGTCAAAGCTGATGGTACTGCTGTGACCATAGGAATTACTGACCATGCCCAGGTAATTCATTTCATTCTTTATTTTAATTTTAAATTTTTTTTGCTTCCTAAATCTTTTTATTTTGGCAGTTCTTTATGCAATTTCCCTTTGTCCTATGTATGTGATTCTAATTTCTAGAATTGTATTCCTTGTACATCTCAATAGAACTATAGTTTCTCACTTCGTGTATCTCCAAGGTGCATTAATTTGCACAAAATGGCTTTCAATTCTTTTGTCAATATGATTTAAGTCATTGTGTACTGTCCTAAGTAATCGTTTCTTTTCTAGGAACATTTGGGCGACGTAGTATATGTGGAATTGCCTGATGTTGGAACCTCTGTGGAAAAGGGGAAGAGTTTTGGTGCAGTTGAAAGTGTCAAGGCCACCAGTGATGTCTACTCTCCGGTTTCTGGGGAGGTTGTTGAAGTTAACAGCGAATTGAGCGATTCTCCTGGTTTGGTGAGTTGATCAATCTAGTTGATATGGTGTATTAAAATTTCTCAGCATATTCTTTTCGTTACCAATATATTCTAACTATTATTAACTGCATGTCAAAGTATTTCAACTTCGACTACATCTAGGCTTGCTTTCAATGTTTTACTTGTATCATTTTCGCTGCACTATCAAGTTTGTACATCACAACAGTAGGGAAAATAGCTAGCAAATTTGGAAACAAAGAGTTGTAATTTCTACCATCCTGAACTTCAGGTTTTATTTTCCGGATACACAATGAGATGCTAGGTTTAAGTTTTAATATCTTTTAGCGCAATGGTAGAGCATTTCATGAGGACCACACGAGTCGATGCCTATTTTCTTCCTTTTCTTTATTTTTTGATTAATAGTTCGAAAGTACACACCTCGAGTTGAAAACATAATAGATTTTGTAATATTTTTAGTTAAGTTTCTCTTTCAATAGATCATAGCAGGTTTTTATTTAGCATTTATTACTTGTTAAAATCCTTTATAGTGATGAAGCATTTGGTTTGGTTCTTAAATCAGGTGAATGCTGGTCCATATGACAAAGGTTGGATTATGAAGGTCAAGATGAGCAACTCAGGGGAGTTAGAATCTTTGATGGATGCTGATCAATATATGAAATTTTGCGAAGAAGAGGATGCAAAACACTGAGGAATACTTGGTAGTACTTGGTTGAGAACATTGTCTTGAAAATTGAGGGGGAAAAATAAAAGGGTAGAAAAAATTGTTAGTTTACTTCATCCTGGTGTTCGTTTGATGCATGTTTAGAAATCTAAAATAATCAGTCTTTCCATGAGTTTCTAGTTTATATTTGATGCTTCACGGAATTCTTGTAACATTGCAATTTATCTCAATCTTAGATCTGTGAGATTTGTTATTAAGGATGTTTTGCTTTTTCATTTCAAAGTTTCTTGGTGACATTTCAATAACGTTGATGGGACATAAAGCTATCAATTATTCAACCAAACACAACGTATAAGTGAAGCAATTTGTCTAAAAAAGCTAATTGATGGTTGAGAGATAAGAGGTCTGTGTCACTGAAATATTTTTGAGATCATATAAGCCTTGAACATGCCACATTTGCTGAGAAGTTGCTGAAAAAAGAATAGCAAAGTCTTATCAGATGATTCTAGTAAGCATATACAAAGTGAATACATAAATACTTGAATTGTGAAAGTATATACAGCAACATGAAACCCGTAATTGGAGTTTCTACTCAAGTTTGACTTGTGAACCCTGTACATCATTCTATATGCAGTCTCATTTTTCTCACTCTTGTCTACACTACGACTTAAGAAAAAATATTTTCCTTGGCAGAACCAAAGGCCACTGCTTTCATGCTCCGTTCGAACCTGAAAACTCTTGTACCAAGCAGAGTTGATGCCTTATTCATTGGCATGATTCGAAAAAGAATGTCAACATGTTGTCAAATTCCTACACAATTATCACAGTAACCGCATAAGATATCGGACGACCTGATAAACTCAATTCGATCACTGTCAATTTTACTGACTTGGGTTTACATCTTATTTGGATTAGGCCTGAACCAAAACAAATTGCAGCTATTGCTCCAACTCCCTTCATCCTGAGAAATTGAAAACACTAGAGCTTATACCTTAAATAAATGTGGCAAACCAAGTAATTATAGGATAATTGTGTATAGAACCTTTTGAAATAACTTGAAATTTATGCTGTCAGCTATGGGAGGACATGGCTTCTTCTATCCTTCTGATGACAACGCCAAGGCTGTGTCCGCTCTCCAAAGCTTTAACTGCAGCTCTGTGCGCGCGCTTGTGATACTTGAGGAGATTGTACGATTGCATAACTGACCACCGTGCCTTATTTGACATCTACCCATATACCGAAAAGTGCAAATTATTGATTTAATAGTAGGAAGGAAATCCTAGAGTTTCCAGGGAATCATTCAAAATTAGTGCATAAAGTGTATTATATACACCTGTGAAATTGATAGTGGCGGTCTTAGGAGAACAGATATACTCCTGAACAAGTTTTCATCATTTTCTCCACCTTCAGCCTCCCCATAAACAAGGGCTTCAGCTGCAATTCCGGCAAATAGCACCATGCAGTACCTGAGCAATAAATGGATGACTGTTAAAATTACCAGCCAATAATCAAGGTAGAGATGCTTCCTATATTTTGTATCCAATGAAAGCTCGTGTATATACCTGTCGAAAGCAGTACTACTCAGACGACCTTCTGCGAGCTCGTTTTCCAACTTTTCATCCCAAAATTGAGTGCCCGCCTGCAAAGGAAACATTGAGAATCTAAGATGACACTCATCAAATAGGTGGTCAGAATAAGCTTCGGTCGGAGAAGCACAAAGAGCGAACTGGGCCCTAACAACATAGTTTTAACGAAATGAAATTGGGTAACTTGCGTAAGTGAAGAATGTTCCAAGAAGAAAACCATTAAAAATATGAAGACTTCACACTTCGTAAAGCTATGGATGGATAGCAAGCAAGTGAACTTAATCTTTGTGCCCCAATAGCTCATCTATCTAGAAGAGATCAGAGCCATCTTAAATCAAGAAAGTAAACATTATGGATTACCTTTTGCCAGTTTGGAAAGATACAACAACAACAACAAAGACTTATCCAAAATTTTGGGTTCACTGCATGGATTCCCTTCTTTCACTCAGCTCTAAGGGTCATCTCAACATATCCAGCTAAAAGAAATAAAAAGCACATTGGATACACATTCTTTATGTCATGTTATATAGTTCTCTTAACGAAGTTTTAATAGATTGACATAAACATGGAACCTTTTGCTCATTCATTCCTTTTAAGGACCATTTCGCTGATTAAACTAACAATTACCGCGTCCTCTTTTCATTGTTGCATCACATTTCACAAATGATCAACAATAATTGACAGAATACCTGGCCTTGGATTCCCATCTGCATAGCCACAATGGGATCCAAGATCACACCACGAATAGGGCAGCCCATTAAATATGCTGCAATATTCATGAACATAAGAAAAATAAGAAACTATAAATCAGTTAGTTCTACGCAACAATGAAATAACTATTAAAATCAATCACAGTTCGAATCACCAGTAAGAAGATGTCCTGCTTCATGAACAAGAACTCTGCGTCTATATGGAGGCCAGAAGCATAAGATCTGAGCAAGGCAGCTACCACCTAGAAAAATTGCATCTCCCATTGCTAGTGCTAATATTGCTGCTAAGTTAGGACGTATATCTATTCCTTGTGAGAGCAGAAAAGATACACCACCGAGGAATGCAAGCAACACGACTCTAGAGGCTCCAGAAAGACCCCATTTCTTTGGTGAAAGTTTAGAAGCTCAAGAAAAACACGAGTAACAAAATATTTAGGCCTTCCCCCCATAAAATGATAAAAGATGAAAAGGTTATATAGAACTTGCAAGCAACTAATAAAAAGGTCAGTGGATAGAGGTGTCCATATTACTAATGCGATGACAACTAACCTGGTCATTGACGATTAAGAATTATTTGCCAGAAACTTCGAAGAAGTTAAAAGATGATGTTTTATTCAATAGAGGTTGAGAATAATAACCTTCTAAACCAGTTAATTCCTTTAGAACTGTTGGGCTGACATCTCTCCGCCCTTCTAGAACTGCAAAAACAATGAATAAGAATGAGAAATCATCATAAGTAATAGAATTGGATAATATACTCATGTGGATTTATGGGATTAAACTTAGCCGAGAACCACACCAATATGACCATTTGCACACTGTGCACGAGTGGTGGTACAATTACTGCAGGTACTTACTGCCTCACATATTT
>BQKN01000913.1:219412-234722 GCA_022839385.1 Asparagus kiusianus | reverse complement strand
ATTTCTTCCATTTCATCCCAAAAAGTTATGAAAACACTTTTCTTAATCTTTCTTCATATCACCCAATAATACAATGACAACTCATCTCATCTTATTTCATTTCTTATTTTTAAGAATGAACCAAACAAAAGAAAACAAGAAAACTACAGGAAATTGTTTTCTTATAATTCATTTCCTTATTTTTTTGGCCAACCGAACAACATCAAAACTAGTTTTCTTAAAAAATCACTCACATCATCCAATAATAATGTGACAACTCATCTCATCTCATCTCCATTTCTTTGATTTCCTTTTTTTTTTAGTCAACCGAACAAATCAAAAACCTATTTTTCTTAGAAATAGTTTTCTATTTCTTTGATTTCCCATTTTTTTTAAGGCAAACGAACAGGCCCTTAAAGAGAGATGTTAATCAAATTTACTGAAAAGTCTTAAATTACACCATTAATTGGAATTTAATTAATCGTATTATTGTTAGAATGGACCTGTTTTAAGAAATTATATTTTTTTGATTCATGGTATCTGCTATGAGGAGATATTCTCTGATTCCAAAGTAATAGGAAAGTAAAGAATGAATTTTAATAATCTAAAGCGATGGGTAAAAGGTTCATGATTCTGAACCATAAACAGAAGGCATAATTAGCAAATTGGTTTAGAAGCATCCACTCATTTAAGGATAGTTCTAATAAGACATATGTATTCTAAATCTTATTAGAACACCCTACCACTTGGGGTCTTCTGATAGGCTGAGGACAGTGAAATACCCGTATTGTCCCCCTATTTCATATATATGTGTGAGGTTCAGAACGCCTCCGCACTGGCGGGGCGTTTTGATATGATTCGCATTATGATGTGGAGATAGTTTTAATTTTTGAAAAGTGTTTATTTTATAGAAAACCACCACAAAATATATAGTTTTTTTGGGGGAACCACAACAAATGTTTTTATTTTCATAGAACAACCACAAAATATACCTTTTTTGGAGAATCACCACAAAAATTTTATTTATCATAGAACCACCATGAAATATGAATCTTTTACAAAGCTCCACCAGTCATAATTTACAATATTAGTATTTTGTTCAATAACAGTATGAAAAATAACGTAAATACCCATTATGACAAAATTTAAGAGAGGATGAGTGGGGGTATTTGGAGGGAGTTAAAACTTTTTTGAGGGAGTTGACAAAATCTAAGAGGGAAACAAGGTTTTTTATTTTTATTTTTTTTTCATTTGTTTTTTTTTATAATGAGGCGATTGGGAATCAAACCTAAGATAGTGGGAGTCTTATTGGAATCTCTCAACCATTTGGGTCATCAACAATGCTCACCGCTCAGGTATTTTTTTTCAATTTGAGAAAATATAATAACAGATTGGTGGGTCCCACTAAGAGGGTATTTTAGGGATTTAGCATATTATTTAGTTTAACATGATATAGATGTAAAAATTATAATTTGGTGGCACTTTGTTATAGATGCATATTTTCATGGTGGTTCTATATATGAAAGTAAAGAAATTTGTGGTGGCTCTATGAAAAATCACTATTTGTTTGGTGGTTCTATGAAAATTTAAAAAATATGTACTAATTTTCCGAAAAGCCACTATATTTTGTTTTGTGATGGTTTTGTATAAAAAAAAACCCCTTTTGAAAATACGAAGCAATGTTAGCTAAAAACATGATGGTTGTCATGAGTGATTTGAGGAAACATGAAGACAATATTCAGTGCATCATCTAGTCAGCATCTATTCTTATCCTTTCCCTTGATGTTGATTGTATATAACTAGCTAAACAAATTGCAATAGAAAAGTATTAAACTGGTGTGACAAGCATCTGCATTATGGATCCAAGGAGATGGGCTTCAGCCACACTCATGAGTAATATACATCCTAGATACTTTCTACACACATTATATCATTTTTATGGTATTAATCATATTCAGTATAATAAAATGGATCTTATCAATGCTTAGCTATCAATAATCTATATATGATAAAGGATTATATATTTTAAGTTTGTGTGACCAAGGATAGGATAACATCTACATGAATAATGAGGACATCATCATTGATTATGGGCTAATGGATAGTTGATTTAAGGGTATATTATCATCTAAATGGAATAAGCAGATTCTTATGTATTCCAAACAACTGATTTTACATGCTATTCATATTCATATGTCTATAGATAGGATATTTTGATATCCAAGTCCACATCCGAAGATTAGATGGATCCAACTTTTTTTTTTAACCAATTATTTGAATATTCAGCTTAGCTGGTTGTTAACGCAAATGTCAGTTACAGCAATTGTAATTGTCGTTCTTTTTATTTTTTATTTTTGCTTATTTCCCGCTTGTTTTCCAGTTGAAAACCGAGTTTCTTAAGTTTATACGTGGAGCTGGCTTTGGTCCGCATTATTATAAAGACAGCTGAGGACACCCGTTTCGAGTCCTATTTTGTATTCAACAAATGCTTATTAATAAAATTGAACAGGGAGATAATCCCATATTTTTCGCTTCCAAAAAAAATATATATATATATTCTAGAGTGTCTTGCAGAAAAGATCTCTCTACTTAATAAGTCACATTAGATTTGAGGGAATAATTAACCGTTTTAGCCTTTTGTTAAGCCCACCAACCTGTTTCTTAGTGGGTTTGAACCCAATGCTCACTTCAAATAAAACTCAAACCCGCTTGAGTTCTTAGTCCCCAGCAGTTATAGAAGAATCCTCACCCAAAGTTGAGCTTCACAAGAGTCATATTCTCCCGCAACATTTGAAAAGTGAGGCATTAGAGGCACACCCTCTACCACACTCCCAAACACACCACTTCTCTTGCTACAGTGCACGGGGCCCACATAAGATTAATGTGGGTTTCGTGCACTGCAGCAAGAGGGGTGATGTGGTCGGGAGCATGGTAGAGGGTGTGCCCCTATCATTATTTATTTGAAAACAAACAGAGGGACTGTACCCAGCACTGTATACAATTTTGGGGCGTGAAAATACAATTTTCAAAATGTTAGGGACATATATGAAATTATTGAAGATGTAGCGGCATGAGGGGCTAATATCTAAAAAAAAAAAATCCCTTCGAAATGTCACAATCTCCAAATGGACCGAAGAAATTTACGTCCCAATGTTATGAACAGGTGTCACTTGGTCATGATGGGGCCATGTGTCCCTCTGGATGCAGGGGATCCCTCTACTCCTGGGGACCAGCGGATCCCAGCTCCTCTCTTCCATCTCTTGCTCCCAAGCCAAACCCTAGGGGGACAAAGACAAAATTAGCCCTCTACTGGGATCCCAAATTGAGAATTGATCTTTCAGGTTTGAGCTTTATCACTCTTTCTCTTGGATTTCACGAACAATTTTGGTTTCTTGAGCTCCTGCGCGTCGATTCTTATTGAAGTCTGTGACGTAGAATAACTTTTATCATTGCAAACTTTACTGGCATGCAATCTAATCTGTGTGTTTGATCTGATGAACAGCGTGTAATTTAGTTAAAAAGCTTCTAAATTTGCAAGCCTAAATTGACCCTTGTTTTTAAAGCGAAAAACCTGATATAAAATGAGCCTCTTTGGTCGTCAGTATCAGTCAGAGACTAAGAATTTACTTTAGCATGGACAGCAACGTGAGAGAAGTGTGAAGTTGAAGACAGCCAGTGCATTTAAAATGAAAGATAGGACGGTTACAAATTTAATTAGGATCGTAACCTGTCGAACTTTAGTTGGGGATGAGCATTTCTGAAGAGTTCTATGATTTCAGAGAACACAGTTGCATGTATTTTTCTGCACTTAACTTGGTGATAGCTGTACTTGCATCTTGAAGCTTTTCTAGGTTCACCCCCATACTTATCATCAGTTGAAGCATTTACGTGTTGGTACAAAGTACAATTTTACTTCAAATACATTGAGCCATCAATTTTGGAGCTAATGGTTGCTAAATCGTATTAAATTAATAGGAAACAATGGCAGAAGTAGAACACATGGACGTTGAGAAACCGGGATGCTCTCCAAGAGTAGATATGTTTTTTGACAGTGAAAATGAGGCATATGAGTTCTACCGCACGTATGCTGAAAATACAGGATTCTTCATTAGAAAATCGAGACAATGGACTACTTCCAAAAACATTATCACAAGAAGAACCTTTGTGTGCTTTAAACAAGGCTTCAAAGAGAAAAGGAAACGAGTAAAGGAGTCCTTATGCCCACGTCCTGAAATAAGAACCGGTTGTGGAGCTTGCATGACCATCAGACTCACTCCCAATGGAAGATATAAAGTAACAGAGTTTGAGTCCAGTCACAATCACATGCTCGAAACACTATCAAGAATTAACATTATGAAGTTGAAGAGGATGAAGCGAAAATCTTGTGCCATTAGAGCTGACCTCGTGGATGAGACTGTGAATACACCAGAATTTGACACGGAGGAAGAGGCCTATGAGTTCTATAACATGTATGCTGGAAAAGTAGGATTTACTGTAAGAAAAGCGAAAACAACGGTGGGTCCTGATAACGTTGTCACAAAACGGGTATTCGTGTGTTCAAGACAAGGTTTTCCAGAGAATAGGAAGGAATGCAAGAGAGTAATTCGTCCACACACGAGAATAGGTTGTCCTGCTTGTATGATAATCAAAATAGCACCTAATGGGAAGTATCATGTATCGGTGTTTGTTACCCGACATAATCATCAGTTGGCAAGTCCTGCATCAGAGGAATTGATAATTTCCGATAGTGCTGAAGCAGATGACACATTTATTACACGGGTTTTCGCTGACAACTCTTCTCAGGGAACAGACCAACCGGAAACTGATTTAGTTGCTGGGGGTACTAAGATTTATCCTCAAATCGGTCATATGAAAGATGTCCAGATTGGAGATATAGGGGCTACATTGGAATATCTACAGAAAATGCAGGATAAAGACCCTTCATTCTTTTATGCTTTGCAGGTTGGTGAAAATGATGCTATGACCAACTTTTTTTGGGCAGATGCAAAGTCTGTGATGGATTTTACCTACTTTGGCGATTTGATTTGTTTGGACACAAGTTACAAAATGTTTGGCTATGGCAGGCCGCTTATACAATTCGTTGGTGTGAATCACCACAATCAGGAGGTACTTTTTGGTTCAGCATTCTTATATGATGACAGTACGAATTCTTTGAAATGGTTGTTTGAGGTGTTCATGATGGCAATGAGCATAAAACAACCAAAAACAATATTCACTGATCGGTCTGTTGCGATTAATGAGGCATTAGCTATGGTATGGCCTAGTGCAGATCATCGGTACTGCTTATGGCAGATTTACCAAAATGCCAGCAAGAAACTAGGTCTAGCATTTCAAGGGTCAAAAACCTTATTGCTTGAATTCAGCAGATGCATCTTTGATTATCATCATGAAAGAGAATTCACTTCGGCATGGACATCAATGTTAGAAAAGTATGAACTCAAAGATAACCAATGGTTGGCTAAGCTGTTTGAGGAAAGGGAGAAGTGGGCTTTGGCTTATGGGCGGCATGCATTTCATGCAGATTTAAAGGGCACTCAACAGAAGGAAACCTTAATTTGTGAGTTAAAGAAACATTTAAGCCTGGAAACTGATCTCTTGTGCTTTTTCGTACATTATGATAGGATATTTAATGAGCGACGACATGCTGAAATACAAAGCAATGTCCATGCCCATCCAAATAACCCGAAATTTCCTTCTGTGCGTGTACTAAAACAAGCTGCTAGCTCATATACACATGCTGCCTTTGAAATATTCGAGAAAGAATTCCACTTGTATATGGATTGTGTATTGTACAATTGCGGTGAGGTTGGCACAATGTCTGAGTACAAAGTTACTACTGAGGAAGGAGTTAAAGATCACTTTGTTAAATTCGACGCCTCAGACCTTTCTGCCTCATGCACTTGCAAAATGTTCGAGTTTGTTGGAATCCTATGTCATCATGTGTTAAAAGTACTAGATTCGAGAAACATAAAAGATTTGCCGCAACAATACATCTTGAAGAGGTGGAGGAAAGACGTCAAAGGTGGAGTAAGTGGCGATCGTATGGAATTGATTGAGGATGACACTCGATCGTTTCGAGCACAAAGATATAGTCATTTGTGTCGCGTCTTTAGTATAGCTGCAGCAAGGGCTTCAAAAACTATAGATTCTTATACATTCCTCGAAAGCCAATCACACGTATTGATGGATCAGGTGGAGAAAATATTGAGCTGAGTAAAAAGATCTCTTTTCTGTGAACCATTTGATTGTACACTTTGCTTCATATTCAAATAAGTACACGGTGTTTGAGTGAAACTGTCTCTCTTATGAAATGGATTATATACCGTAAATTCCAATATTACATACACGACTCTAATAACAGCAAAAACGTGTATTTAACTAGTGTTCTTGGGGATGAAATAGTTCATCTCAAGGGACAAGAGGAGACACCTTCGCACTTATTTTAGACAGGGACAAAGATGAAATTGATAATTACAAATCGACTTAAATCTTCACGGCTATCTCCTCCTCACACATTCCAATCATGGAGCACATCTCTGATGCTTTGAACTTCTCCAGCTTGTGCAAGATGACAGGACCGTACCGATAAATCATCCGTTTGCACTGCAAATATCAAAAATAGAAATAAAAAGAATAAAAATAAAAATTTGACCAAATAACTATCTTTGATTGCCTTTTGATGGAGAAATAGACAATCTTACCTGATGTTCATCTTCATCTGCTTCTTCACAGTAGTCCAAAAGAGCCTCAACTATCTTTGACTGAAAACAAATGGAAGAGATCAGGGAACTGATGAGGTCTGAGGATAAAAGATAACATGAATCCATGGAGAAAAGATAAATTCATAGAGTTCTTAGTTTTATTTTACCCTCATTTTGGGCTGCTTCAACCTGCTAATTAGCTCCCTGACCGCCTTTTTACATACTGAGCAAACCTTCTCATTATCACGTAGCTAGAAGCATATGGATCTTTTAGTATTGTAAAAATAAAATTTTAATCGATCTTGGAATACAGAAACACGCATCAAACAGGGAATAAATTTCAATAGCTACCTCATCATCGAGCTCGTTCATAACGAGGTAATTATCAAATTTAGAGTCGGATTTTGCACACAATCCTGTTCCATTACAAGGATGGCCTTCTTTGAAAAATTCTTGCAAGACTGCTCTAGCTTCATGCAGATGAGCTCCTGATTTCTTTAAACACTACAAGAAGAAAGCTGAAGAAAATTAGGAATATTAGGGGGACTAACTTGCATCAAAAATTTTAGAGGGATTTTTGCACCTTATCCTGTAAATCTATGGGGAGAGCAAGGCAAGCTTCAAGTGAGAGCTTATGAGCTTCATCAAACAGTTTTAAACTGTTCAGTGCTGCCTCGGCATTTCTTGAAACTGAAGATTCACCTTCAGAAGAGAGAAACACACAATCAATCTCTTTTCAATCTCAAGCTTGAACAAAGAAGGAAATGCTTTAAACATGTATACTTACTTTCATCTTTGAAAACTGACTCGATAGTCCTGGCATGTGTAATCACCAGTGAAACGAGAAACATAACAATGCATGATACCGATATCATCTTCATCCTGTTACAAACATAGCGAGCGCAATCAGAATTCTATCAGTTTTAGCCGTTGTTTAGCATAATATCATACTTCTTGAGAAAATAGATTGAAGGCCATTGATAATTATGTACCTGGAAGATCTTGAGGAAGCTCTGAGTGGTGAAAGAGATTGACAGAATTGGAGAGTCAGGGGAAGGGTCTAAATAAGCCTTAAAACATGCATTATTATTAACCTCGTGATTCCTTAAAATTTTTTAATTGTTTTTTTTTCCTTGAGAAGCATTATTGCATTGGATCCATTTTGAACAATGATATTTTCATGTATAGGCTTTGTTAGTTGCTAGTTCTCATTAGTTTTTGGGAATTATGAAATAGCTAGCAAGTGTTAGATGCTGATTACATCCATTCATAATAGCTTTGTACTACAGTAGCAGAAGCTTTATTACTAGCAGTTAGGATTAATGAAACTGAAAGCAAGTACCAGGTTCATTGCACTCTAAAGTCAAGAGGAATGCTATGAGTTGTCCCTGCCTTGCTATAGAGAGTATCAAGCCCTACATTATTACTGTTGGAGAGGGACAATAATATTAAGATATGATGAATACATTGTTTATAATTGAGGTGGAGCTTCTTCAAGTGAAACTATCTGAATGACCACCGTCGTCGACTGGATAATTGGTACGCCAAGAATAGTCTTTCAATCAGTTGAAAACATGAAGTCCTAAAGACGAGTCCAGACGTCGAAGATTAGGGAATTACATGAAGACTTTAAAGATGAGTTCAGTTGTCGAAGATTAGGGAATTACGGCAAACAGAAGAAGATTTGGGGTCAAATGTGCCGATTCAAGACCACTGAAAGACTGGATAATTTCCGAAATTAATGGCTTACTGCACTCAACTGATGACAGTATAGAACAAAACCTTCAACCAACAATAGATATGCAACATAATCAGCAACTCACTGAGACAGTGAAAAAAGACGATGAGTAAACGGTAACCCTTGACATTTACTTGATGAGGGGGGGAAAATGATACCGAAAGGTAGCATTTTACCACATGCACACACATGCATAAAACATCATATTTCATGCAGAAATCAACCGCAACATAAACAATTTTGCTGAGGAAGAGAAATCGTTCACAGAGAATCAGCAAAAGAATCCTTGAAATCCTTCAACAGAAACTACCTAATCCTACCTACTGATGTGGATCAGAGGAATACTGGTTGATTTACAGGCAAGGAAATATGTTACATCAGAGGATTGAAATCAGAATGTTCTTGGCCAAAACAAGAATCAGCAGAAGAAGTTAGTCGCTTTTGATTCCGCGATAGAGCATCTCATTGTATCGGAGGTGTGAGGCTTCTGTTTTCGAGTCCTGGGCTGCATTCTGGATCACAGAACCTTGAATCCCTCAAAACTGTTCGAGTTAGCTCAAAATGGTCGTAAACCGCTTTAAGAGATCAGTTGTTTTGAAATCCTCCAGGAACAAACACAGGGAATGAGTCGCCTCGTCCTTCATTTCGGCCTGCATTCTGATCCCTCTCAGTCTCCGGTCTCAATCCAGCACTCCCCTCAGTTCTCCGGCCTGCATTCTGATCCCTCTCAGTCTCCGGTCTCAATCCAGCACTCCCCTCAGTTCTCCGCCCGTCTCTGGCTGCTGCACCGAGAAGAGGCCCACCAAAGAATATCGACTGCCCAGTGTACATCAACCTCTCAGGTCCAAGCACACGAGGATTCTGCCCGGGGTTTGCAACCGAATCCCTAGCAGTTTCCGCTCTGTTAGATATCGCTGGAGGCGGCACCGACACATAACGACCAGCTTCTTGGTCCCACACAACTGAAGCCCTTGGAAGAGTCCCTCGTGGACCAAGAGGTCGATCTGGGACTGAAGCCAAAGGCCGGTTGGGGACAGGGACCAGGGGGCGATGAACTGGCATCGGGTTAAGGTTAGGGTTAGCATTCATGTTCAGGCTCCTAGCTGGGCTGCTGATGCTACTTGCAGTTGGTGTGTGTGTCTCATAATCCTCCCTACTTGCAAGACTCTGAGGATAAGAGTTGCGAAGGGGAGAGAGCTTCGTGTCGGTCTTTAGATCCATATGAGCCCCATAGTCCAAGCTCATGCTGCTTCTGATACTTGCGTTGTCGCTAGAGACAAAGTCAGTGGAAGCTGCGTCAGTGGGGATCTGGCGACGACCATCAATGGCGCGGAGGACCGAGGAGGAGGCACGGGCTTTTGCTGCGGCCTTGACAGCCTCGCCAGCATCAAGCTTGGCGAGCTTCCATGCACTGATCTTTACAGCCTTTTTGGCCTTGGCAGCTCGTGCTGCTTGACCGGCAGCATCAGGATCCACGGTGGAGGGAACCATTCCAGGCTCAAGATGGGGAATCACATCATCCTGTTAATAAAGTTGTGCATTAAATGTTGTAATGAGACATGTACAGGTTTAGTATTTTATAGACATACTCCTAAAAAGGACAAACATTATAAGAAAAAAAATTGTCAGACAAAAGGTAGGAGAAAAATTAGAACGACATTCTTTCGATCTTTGATTGACCGACTCAATGTCTTCGAGCAGATCACAACTACATAAAAGTATTGGCTTGTTGGATCACAGTTCCTAGGATTTATATCACGTATCGGTTAGGAGAAGTGAGAATTAATTGGACAAAAGGAACTAGAGGGAGACTAAGAAGGAAATGATAACTAGTTAATAGAAGTAAATGCAAAGATGATTCTTAATACAACTGAATGGAAGAATGAGATTCATGTGGCCGACCCCAAAAACTTGGGATCAAGGCTTTGTTGTTCTGTTGTTGTGAAGCACAGCCCCTGTTTGATAATTATTTTAAAGAAAACTTGTTATTGAAGAGTTATTTGCGACATTTGCATTGATTTATCTTGAAGGACTTCTCAATGAGCAGTTTTAGAAGTCTTAACGTAATTATTAAGAGCCCATCAATATTTCGTAGCAAAACCATATTTTTCATTAAACAGGGTGCAGGAAGTTGGTAAGAGAAATATAATGCCAATTACCTGATGATCCACAAAAACCCTTGGAGGAGTGCACCAGACACCTTTATACTGGAGACCGAGAGAGCTTCCAATACTTAGCCCTGTTGTTGCTGAATTGGTCGGTGAATATAGAGGGTTTGGACCCTCATCAGCAGATGCTGGTGGTGCCTCACTCATGGCTTTCATTGCCACAACATATTCGTAGGTCGTTATTCCCTTTTGTACAAGGAAAAATCAGACAAATTAAGGAGCATCACTTAACAGGAATTTTGAAGTTCGTTATATATTTGGGTTCTACCTTTTTAATCAATATCATGTGGAAGAAAAATAGTTCTCCCAGTGGTATACAAGCCAGGAGGGAAACCACAGTACAAACGGCCTGCACAACTCAGTTGTATAAGAACAGAGGATAATTTACAGAAAGAAAGATAATCTATAATAAGCAGCCACTAATCATAGTAATGGACATAAAAAGAACATTGGGCATAAAACATGAGAACAGGTTTTGAGACAGACCACCACAGTAGCAAAAGGAGCACGAGAGAAACCATTTCCAAGCTTATCGACAATGCTACTTTCGGTTCCCTTCTTATCAACAAAGCAGAGCACGAAAACAGCAACACCAACTCCAAATTCAATTACGAGCTGACATATAAGTAAATCCAACGAAACAAATTTATATTAATATTCTCTCTTAAAGAACTAATAAGCAAAAGGCAGAAAGTAACTAAACAAAAATGAAGAACTGTTCTGTACCCAAATGAGACTGGCGGCCATAAGAGAGATAAACGTCACATAATTTTTCCTCCCAACACAGTTATTAAGCCACTGCTCAAAGAAGTTACATGAGAAGCCACCATACAACAAGTGACAAAATTCTTAGATCACATGTAATGTTTAAACATATGATGACACTGGTTTCTATAAATAAATTACCCGACAGTGATGATCGAATCCATCAACACATTTATCACAGCTTCTGCAGTGTTTACTGAATTTACCGACCTGCAAGGTAAAACATAGAGAAAATAAAGTAAGAATTAGATACACAAACAAGATTACTTAACTGTCAAGATAAAGTGGGAAATGATTTTTCAGATCAAGGAAACAGATAATATATATTTGCATAGAATATTTCTAGATCCACATGAGGTGGTGGAAACTAAAATGGTAGCAGTGCTTAATTGAATAAGTTTGTATCATAATCTTCATTCAAAGTCTATTAAGAGGTACTTTGTTCTATTAAAAGTAAAGGGGCTAGTGAACCAGACTAACTGCTAAAGATCACACTAACAGACTAAAAATAAAGCAGTTACCGTAGAAGAATGTAAAATAACAAAGGACATATAGGAGGTATTCAATCAAGTCATCCGAAGAATCTCAATGACACATAACTTGTTTAACTACATCAGCACAATGGTTAAGGGAATTAACGGAATGCTGGGGAATTAACATTCAATAACTTTATCCTCTAAAGCCAATTCTTTATTATTGTACGTTGAACCTGATTTCTTTGAGTGATATAAAACAGAGTCTGTGACCAATATAAGATGAAGATACTGAGGCTTAGGTTACGGATGCAAAAAAACCAACGAAATAAGAAGACCAGTAATGTTGTTTGATGCATATAGAACTCATGCAAGTAGAAAGGTAAGGTCGACATCACAATAATTACCACCCTTGGCCCCCCACCCCCCCCCCCCCCCAAACTGTGTGAAAAAAAAAATACAACAACAATTGCATTATATGATTGATTGTTATTATAAGCTGAAAATCACACAGAATGAAGAGAGTTTTCCAGAGTAATCAAAGTTGTGCATATAAGTGTGATTATCTATACCTCAGCATTGCACAATGTACAAAATAAAGCATCTTCTCTACTAGCAATGTCCTCTGTCCTGCAGTCATCTTTGACAAATATCATACATAACACTCCTCCAACCAAGCAGCAAGATGATGGCCTCTTTCTTGGAGGAGCTCTTGGTAAACCAATTACATCCTCTTTGCCTGGAACTTTTCCATCGTAATCACCATCTAGTGAGCTTCTGCACAATGAAGATGGAGAAGATTGTATACCACTTCTGTTGGTATCCAAATTAGCAGGTAGGTTTATGCTTTGTAATCTTGGGTTGCTGTTCGGTTTACTGACAATCTCATCATCGAACTTAGCCATGATTCCAATATCAGCAGGGTCAATACGTGTACATCGAATATAAAGGATAAAAACCACAAGTGCCTAAAGTTATAGAGAAAGAAGAAATAAATATATAAGTTAGAAGCATCAACAAGTTATGTCCTTCAAAATACTGAAGCAAAGAGAAGTTGACATACATACCACAGGTGAATACACGCCAATAGCAATGTATTCAAAGACGCGTTTCCCAAGAAAAGGAGCAAGAAAGGCATAGAATGCAACAACCAATAGGAAGAATACTGTGATAGCAATAACCTAAAAGAGGAAAAACAACCGCGAACTGAAATTAATTTTAAATGAAGTAAACTTCAACAAATATAATTATAATACATATCAATGTTGAAGCATCAAGAAGTGCATAGAATGAGAACATTTGAAGCTACTGAATGAGAATGACCACTCAATTTTGATGTATTGACTCCAAATCAGTCCGCAAATTTTTTATCGTTAACAATTATAGTGAAATGCCATAACTTGAAGACAATGGGAAAAGTAGCTGATCTGAAAGTCCTCTTATATTTTACAGCCAAGACTTTTCGCACATAAGATTCATTGTAGCATTAGTACAGAGACAACCTCAAAAAGGAAAACATAACAAATTTGGTGATCGCCTAAAAGGGTTTTTCTGTTTGACATCAAAAGCTTGACCGATAAACATAGACACTAACGCTCTACACTAGGGAATTTATTAAGAGAAATTGAATAAGCCATGTTGTCCGAAACTAACCCAAAAAAGGACATTGCATATTTTGTGATGCTTCTAATCGCTACTCAGTATCATTTTTGAGCCTAACATGCTTAAATATCCTACAAGATTTAAACTTTGAGCTAAAATTCTAAAATGAATAAGACCACGCCCCATCTCCTTACTACAGCAAAATACTTTGTGAAAGGAAATCTACACTTCGCTCCGCTTCAGTAGGCAATGAGCACACAAACAGGCCTAACCAACAGCTCAATTAATCATAATTTATAAAATAAAAGGGAAAATACCAAACTAAGTCGTAAATACATCATATACTCCAGCATAAAACAATGAGCCCAATCAAAATAGAGAGAACCCGGAGATCTAATACACTCAATCACCGAAAAAACCCAGAAGGGAAATCCAAATATTGCCAACAATTTGTAGACAAATTCCTCAATTTCTCCAAAAACCCAGCGAAAGGCACAAACCAAAGGTTTCATTCAGAGAGTTGAAAAATACCTGAAAGGTGTGAGCAGGGAGTTGCCATCCATGACGCCTCACCATGGCTCCTGAGTTTTTGGGGGCTTTTCGCAATTTCTCTCAGAAATCAAAAGGAAAATATCTACCGAGAAACCCGTTGGCGTGGTTGGGGTGGGGGTGGGCGGGGGGGGGCGCGGGCGGTCGCCCCTTTAGGGGGTTTGGGGTGGGGGGAACAATAAGAGAACAGAATGGCGAAAAAAATTAGAGAAAAAAGAAAAAAGCTGCAGCTTTTTGTTGTTGAGTTTAGAGAGAGAGAGAGAGAGAGAGTTGGAAGCTGTTTCTCTCTCTAAAACTCACTTCTTTCTCTCTCTACAAGTAAGTGTATTTTGCTTGTGATTCTTGCACATCTTTGTACTTTCAGTGTATGAGCTTATGTGAGCGTGTTGCTTACTTGTTTATGTATGATGACGCCGCACTGTAATAAGAGATTATTAAACGGCTAAAATAGCACTTGAATGCCTTAGGTTCACTCACTTTGCACCTATATATATTCACTTGTTTTTCGCAAGAACAATTTTTCACTTCAGCCCCATTTCAATTTTTTTTATTTAAACCGACCCTTTTTTTTATTTACCAAAACCGATCCGATTTTTTGATTAGCAGCTTAATCACCTTCCTAAACAGTCGGGGTTGCCAACCCCGACTATTTAAGATATTAATTTTTAGGGTTTAAGGTTTCTAATTAGGGTTTAACATCCTTCTAAATAGTCGGGGTTGGCAACCCCGACTGTTTAGGATGGTGATTAGGCTGCTAATGAAAAAATCGGATCGGTTTTGGTAAATAAAAAAAAGGGTCGATTTAAATAAAAAAATTGAAATGAGGCTGAAGTGAAAAATTGTTCTTTTTCGCAACGTTTTTATACTCTTAAGTTGTTTAAAATTTGCAAACTACTACCCTGAATGATCTCATACGAAGTTCAGACGAAACTTTTTATGCTTGCATGATAGAGGGTGCTAGTATGTTTTTATACAGCTTATGGTGTATAAATGTCATGGACAACAAATTGAGGTATATCTATAAGTATAAAGTGAGTGAAATCACTAGAAATTGTTCAGTACATCATGTTTATAGGAGAACTAGTCATCAATGATAATAAATTAGTTAAATTAATTAATGATCTTAAGAACACGTCCCAAATACTGAAGAATCTTAGAAAAATGCTGGTTTTCAACGGCAAGAGATGTAACATCAAGATATGGTGTTAGGTATATAATCTCTTTGTTATCCTATGTTTTAACATTTTGTAAAGATGACAAGGTTACATTTCTTCTTCTCCCTCATTAATTAATTTAACTAATTTATTATCATTG
>BQKN01000913.1:193063-219012 GCA_022839385.1 Asparagus kiusianus | reverse complement strand
CCCAAAACTTAGTATATATAAAGTCAACCAAGTTGTCGTAGACTGTTTGGCTGTTGTGAAGGATAGAGAACCATGAGCTTATAATTACTTCATTACATTATTCAACATTCTAATTATAAATATTTCAACATGTAACACCTAAGATATATGTGGTGCCAAGAAGAGTAGGAAAAGGTCAATATATAACAACTATCCAATCAAATAAAAGTCAGTCAAGTGTAAATATTATGGTAAACAAAATAGCACATTGCTTCAAATTAGTCTTAAGAATCCTTCGCTTTCATAATCATCCTCTCTTTTTGTTATTTTACTGCTCTATACATGCAGCTCTTTTTACTTTAGTAGCTTATATATTACAAGATGAAAAGTAATTTCTAAAAAAAATAGATCATTTTTAAGGAAAAATTAAAAAGATATGACAAGGGCCTGAATGCTAAACATCCTTTAAAACAAGAACAGTTAACTGAAACGCTAAATGCGTAGTCTTAATTAAGACATTGCAATCAAGTTTGTGAATGAGAATGATTTTATTTATTGTATGAATAGGCCTTCAATCTAAATATGAACTGTCACTTGAACAACTTTTCTTGAATTTAAAATAATTATGTCCCAGTCCAATCCATTAGTACCCTACCTAACCCTTAATGGCTGTTGGAATGTTGTCTTCCATGCCTTAACCAAGTTGCATAATGTTAATTGGTAGATAAAGCTCAGAAAGATGTAATATTTGCATTTTCTTGCATTTTCTAGATTACAGTACTCATGTTTAAACCAAGGTTTAACTTGTGATTTTACTTTAAAATATTTTTAAAGAAATATTTTCTTATATTTCGGCAGAAAACAAGATTATTTATCAAGCTTATTCATGAAGCCAGGGAAATTCTACAGTGGCCTCCACAGTTTACCCATATAATGCCTTTTGTGGGATCATGCATCATGCATCATAACTTATAAGTATTCTACAATTTCAGCATATATAATTTATATGCTCTGCTGGTAATAATTGCAATATTCTTGCATGGGTTAGGTTATCGTATATGGCCAGCTATTAACTGTGGGCCCACAACTACTTTCCAGCCCTGCCACATAAAGCCCATATAAATCATATCCTATACCGCCTACGGTTGAGTAGATATTATCTTCATACCAACCACAGATCTAAAGACAAAACCCCCCCAAAAAAAATAAAAAACAAGTAGAATAAAATACACACACACATACATTATAACCATTATGATGCCAACTTTCACAACACCGAGCAAATAAACAAACCAAATGTATGAAGTCCCCAAACCCCAGGCCACATATTCAAAGAGAAAAAGACATGTTAGTCACCAAACTCAAAGTTCTTATATAGATATTGTATATAGATAAAAGTAACTCTATAGCTAGAGAAAGTCTTCACAGCTTCCATTGATCGTCTTCTTCACTCTAGGAGCTCTGTAATCTGTTTTAAAAAAAAAAAAAAAAAATCTAAGCATCATCAGAGATCAAAGTCAATTGCTCAGTACATAGAAGAAAGGTTAACAAGTTATATGTCTTGGTTGCACAATAGCCAATGTGCTCACATTGAATGAGGTGAGAGAGAGAGAGAGAGAGAGAGAGAGGTATAGAGAACCATCTCATATTTATTACACCTGGTGCCTGAAATGAGCATCCAAAGTTAATTAGCTATGTTCTTGTTTATTCTTGATCACACTCATAGGATCCTTGTGAGGGTTGGTACTTTGAGATTCACAGGCTTCTTTCAGTGTGCATAAATGGTTCTTGTAGGGGTTAATAGGGGACATATCCCATGTTTTGAACTTACTACCCTCTAATTTGTTTTGTTGCGATTTCCCCCCCTCTCTTTTACCTTTCGAGGGTCTATGTCAAAAAATAAAACTCTTTCTCTTGCGGTAAAAGAGTCAAAAAAAATTTCACTCGGGTGTCTACTTGCAACGATAAACAAGACGGGTAGTAGTCCAAAACATCAATATTACGGGGTCTATCAGTGAGTAACGTTGTTCAAAAGTGATTATACATGTCTAGTGTTCTTTCATTCACAAGATAATTGTGAAACAAAATACATAAATGTTTTATGCGATACATAGTTGACGACAAACAAGTGCAGTGCAGAAACAAAATAAATAATGGAAACAAGCACATATTCTGAAAATTTGAAATTTAAATGTCTAGCGTTTGTTTATTATACAGGTCAGTCAATATGATCCGATTTCAGCCTAATTCGAGATACAATTTGCATAAATTTGATATTTAAATTTCGCAGTCTTAGCCTATTCTGAAAATAGAGCTAAGCTCTGAACTGATTGCATTTGCTTACTAGGGGAGCAATCATAGCTCTTTTTTAGTTTTGTTATTATTCAACTGAATCTACGTGGCCTAATTCCAACCCGATTTTGAACTATATATGATTGCATAATTTGGGCCTACTTTTGAAATTTGCTTACCAGAGCTGAAGCCCACTTCCCTGCAGGCTGTCCTCCTGCAGGTTCGGCTGCATGGGCTGCAGCCGAAAGGTGTGCAGCTGGGGTGCAAGCTGCAGCAGATTCCTCGGCCCTTCTTCTTGATACAGATTCCCGAAATGCTCCAACATCGCAATCTCCCCAACTTTATGATCAGTTGCAGTTTGATGCTCCATCGCTGCCTGATGCTCGGATAACTAATCATATACATCCATAAAAATTACATTCAATAAGTTTGAGCGGACCAATATGAAAGAAAATCTAATGTTTGCTACTTACTGCACGATACAGATACGTGTTTTGATCTTCCAAGAGGTGCTCCTGCAGTTTCAATGGTTTAAAAGACTAATTTGAAAATATAAAACTTTAGGGACTAATATCTTTAAAAAAACCTTTTGGTAGTCTGGTGTTTACAAGTTTTTACCTTGCGACGCAAATTATCTAGTTGCTGATGCATCAGTTGATGCTGTTAAGATACAAGTAGAGTTAGAGAGAGAAACTGCTATAATTATGTCTAGTTCAGGTTCAGATGCATCGAATCGATTTATATACCTTTCTGGTTCGAACTTTGTTAAGCGAGTACTCTAATTGATCTTCAAGTTGGTTCAGGTCATTAAGAGTTAAAGTGGTTAAGTCCTCACCAGTGAACTTCCTCATACTTGCTTGGAGCTTGTCAGCTTCATTTCTCATCCTTGTAATCTCCAAGAACAATTGCTAACAAGAAAGGGGGTAAGTTGATTAAAAAAATTAAAGGAAACAATTTGATGATGATTACAGAGTTCTACCTGATGATGAGTCTCAATATCATCGAAACGAACGTTGGTGGCTCTCTGGTATCGCTCGATAATATGATGCATGCTGTAGAATTTTTAAACTTAAGAAGTACTAATAAACTCTAATTTCCGCTCTAACAATGAAACAAACATTTAAGCTATAAGGTTAAAGATGGAACTATCTCATTAATTATGATGAATCAAACATGAATAAAAGAACTCTTTGGCTTTCATTTAGGCACACAAGAAATAATTCATCTAAGTGATGCGCCATTTTACTTATTTATGCATATTTTCATACGATCTAAGGGAAATGAAACTGAGAGTTGCAAGTTTATAGTAACATGCATGCAGGTCTATGTTGCAGGATGTGCGTTGGAGAAAAAAAAAACTGATACGAAACTAGGATAGACATTGTCATATATCATGAGTTTAATGCGATTATTAACAATATTCACGATACTATTGTGTTAGTTACATTATGATATGTGAGAAAATAACTTGATGCCATATTTAAGAAAGTATTTCAAAGAGAGAGAGTTTCTTGAATCTCAAGTTCAATAGTACCGGGGATTTTCTTGAAAGAAAGGAGGATGGGGATGATTTTCTTCCCAAAAAATTCACGAAGCATAGGTTTCAATTATGATAACTGTAATAATAATCCGATTGTTGTAAGCAAGAATACAGTTAAACATATGATGACTAAACTGTAAAATTGTCATGAATTCCTCTGGAAAGTTGTGATATATTATACAGGTATCTGCGCACATAATAAAGATAAATTACAGATATAGTAATTAGGTCACTCGTTATTGTATATGCACGATATATTTTATCGAATTAAAATGTACTATACGTAATTAAATTGGAGATGGTACACTGAAAATAACAAGTTAGAATGTTAGTTACTTATTAAGTAATTGAATATTAGTGTAGCATGTTCATACTTCGATTGCTCACTTCTTATTTCTGTCTTATTACTTCCCCTGGAATAAAAATGGTATATAACCATACAAAAAATAGACATCACTAATGAAACATCATGACACAAAGCAAAACAGCTCAAGCAGTTGGTGTTTAAGGAATGACTGAAATGATATACTATCAGCTATTAATAGTAATTAAAACATTCGAAAGACATATTAAACTAACTTAATCTTCACTCTGCTAGGAGAATAAAACATAACTTTATTCTCACAGCACAAATATGCTTTTTCGACAAGAAGGGGGAAAATAACTATTTAAATGCAACTTCAGTGTTTGGTGATATGATGATAATAGGTAATGCCACTAAACCACCTATTTTCCATAGTAGCTATGCATAAAAAATTAATGGAAGATTTTTGCTACCATTATTTTCAATAATCGTTGCATTGATGTTTAATAGAAGCTTTATTTCGCTACATTTCAGTCACAAATATCTTTCCCTTTCTAAAATTAATATGAGATTAAATAAAGAAGCTCAAATGTGCTTCTAAATTTCTCATTATAGACAGAGGATATCAGAGAATGTTTATAAACTTCTGATCTTGATTTACATGCACATGACTTTTGAATTCTTTTTAAGTAGGGAATATCATAAATTCTGATTATGTTTGAAGGGGGGGAAAAATGAATTGAGTTCTGATGAATAATTAACATTTCTGACTTGCATAACTCAAGTCATTTCTCCAAAGTTCCAAAGATTAAATAATTAATGGTAAGCATGCCTTTGTTGAAGGCCATACATGAGGCATGAAAAACACAATTACAAGGAGCACTGTAGTCAACCATGCAATCTTGCAGTTAGTATGATTAATACAAACACAAGAAAGTAATCATTATAAGGATCAGGAAAAAAGTGGAGAGAGAAAGAGAGAGAGCAAATAATGATATCTATCATAAATTTAAAGTGAAAATACAAACACACATCATATGCATGAAGAGTGAAAAAAAAATCATATGTTAATGTAAAATTTCCAGATACATAAAATTTTACAAATCTTGAAATTGCTAATAGTTAGGACTTGAAATGCAAATTGGTAAACTGGAAAACAAAATCAGAATATAGTTTGGAGTTAAGAAGATCATATAATATTGAAAATGTAATTAAATTATGATCATTGTTATCTATTCAAATATATACATACATGCATAACGCATAGTATCGATGCTTTTTTTTCCCATCTAAACTTTACTTAAAATCACAAAAAAAGTAAAAGTAAAGGCCAAATACAAACCTTAAAGGTGGATTGCAGTACTCAAACATCTTGCCACTGCTTGAGAAGACAATAACCCCAACCTGAGCATCGCAGAGAATTGCAAGCTCATGGGCTTTCTTCAAGAGCCCTCCTCTTCTCTTTGAGAAGGTAACTTGTCTGTTTGTGGGGTTCTCAATCTTCTTGATCTCTATCTTTCCTCGACCCATAGATGCTGATAGGCTGCTTTTCTCTCTTTTTATCGGAGAAAATAAAATTTAACAGAAGAAAGTTTCATCGATATTAAGCTTTAAAACAAGAAAAGAAACATAGGAGAAAATTATAATTGAATTGTGAATAGATGCAGCGAGTGCTACATTAACTTTATTTAGTTGTTGAAAGGAAGAAACTAAGGGATCACAAAAGTTTCTAGTTAAATGCTAACATGAGTAGCAGAGATTGAATGGAAAAGAAGAGTAAGATGAGGTTTTCAATCAGATTTAGAAAATATTAAATTGGGATCTGTTTATATAAAGAATTAGTATAAACTGAATGCTGTCATCAGAAATAGAAAAAAAACGAAAAATGGTTTAAAGTATGAAAATGATGCAATATTTCTTACCTTCATTCATTTCCATTCTAAAAAAAATATGGTGGAAGAAAATTAAGGAATGCAAAAGAGAGGAGAGGAAGTTGTGTTACCTTCTGTACTTTTACTTGCTTGAAGAGGAGAGAATAGAGAGGAAGACAGAGGTTGAGTTATGGAGTCTATGTTGCCTTAGCTATAGCTTTATAAAGTAAAAGAGAAAAATATCACATTTTCCAAATATAAGTCCATTATTTCAAACAAAGTACAAAATGCACTTGTCATTAGACCATTATAAAAAGATTACACTATGCCCTTGTGTACTAATACATGTACATGCATTAAATTATCTTTTTCTTAGTTCGCATGTTCGCTTTGCATCATTGCATGGATGTGCATATACGATGTATATAAATGATAAAAAAGAACATTAATTAGTGGATATATAGTGTGAACCCTAGAGATTATATGTACTCATGCATGAAAGCTAGAGAGAGAGAGAGAGAGAGAGAGAGAGAGAGAGATGATTTTTGCTATTCAAAACAAAGTGGGAGAAAAGGGAATATATTCTACAATTGATGAGATTGTGGCAATTATAGTTAATTCCTTGAAACTCCAAGGCCTGTTTGCATGCTTCATGGAGTGCAAAGGAAAGAGAGTTGCTGTGGACTGCTAACCGCCCCTGACCCATTGGCTCTCGCAAGTTTCCTGGTTTTTCCTTTTTATAGGAACACTTGCAGCTCCTAGGATGCTTATGGCTTTTACCATAACAAGAAAAAAATAAAACCCTAGGACCCATTTTGAAGGGGACAGAGAGTCATTAACAAAACAAGAACATTGACACATGGGAGATGTGAACAATATATTTTACATAGACTAAAACGTGTGACCAAGAATGAGGACCAAAATCATATGCCATTTGATTTTTGAGCCACTTCCATATGATTCATGCAGTGGAAATCATAAGTTAGGTATATATATATATATATATATATTCAGATGGGTTGTTCCTTGTTTGGTTAGTAAAAGGAAGGATGTCAGACGTCACTCATAGCTCTTACCTGTCCAACTTCAATGAATCAAGCGACCCAAGTTTTTTCAGAAACCCTAGAAATTGAACTAGGATTTCCAAATGCTACCTGTAGCCACCTCCAATGAAAACACAAATGATTCTACTTAAGCTACAGCAGTAAACATTAGAAGATATACTTAGCTAGACAGCATTAATCATGTCCTAATTATTAGCCCAGCTAATACCCTGCACACCATATAGAGAGCTTTGCCTATTAATGTACTTTAGCTAACAAATATTTCAAACTTTTTACATGAAATTTTATAGATAAGTATTCATGTTTACCTCAAAAATAGATCTAAAAACACTTCATGGAATGTAGCATGTGAGACATTAGTAATGCTTTAGATCTTGAGTTTGTCTCCCAATTTTAGTATTGTCGGTAAAAGAGCTAGTAGCATTCTTATATTAAAGCAAGTTTATGATGATGTGTGTTATTATATCAAGTTAGTACCCAGTATTCATGACATGTAATCTCTTTTAAAGATGGTTTCACTTGTTTCTACCAAAGGGGCTTAGCGGCTATCACGTATATATAGCTAGAAGAAAACTTGGAAGATTTTTGCGAGATGTGCAGGCTTTATTTAATCGTTTGCTTATGTGCTATTGTTAGTCCTCCTTGTTTTTGTTCTCTAACATGCACTTACTAATACAATCCCTAATTATCTATAGTATATTATATATAAGACAATATGGCTAGCTCTCGTTGCTTATTTGTAGGAAAGAAGATAGAAATTCATAATGAAGGCATTGGAGACTTTAGGTCCTAATTTAAAGTAGACAAATTAAGTGATCATGTACAATTTATTAATTTTATTATACAATTGGGAACTCCTGTTGGTTTACAAGAGCTGAACTTTGATATATCATATCATAGTGAAACTCTCAAAACTATACATACCCTACAATTAAAAAAAAAACTTAAACAAGAAATGATTACATCATGAGAATAAAGAGGACAGACAAACCGGGCAAGATCTTATAATAACTTGGTAAACCAATTAATAGTTCTTCTAGTTTATAAGTATCCAATATTGGAATTTTAAAAACCTGAACTCATGACAACTTATATCTGCTCTGTAATGAAGGCTACAGCTTATAGAGTCTGAAACTATATATGCAGGTGAAAGTTACGATTATATCATTCATCATTCAGCAAAATTGTAGTAAATATGTTGGCTTCTCAAAGAAATAACATGTCAACTTCTTGTTTTATATATAGTTGCTACTTTGGAGTCTTGTCTGTATAAAGTTTTTCCTTAGGAGTTTTTTCTGTATAAAGTTGCATTTGAATTTTCACCAACAATGTGGAATTTATGTCTCTCTCAGAAAAATGAGGATAATGTGTAATGTGCAGAGATCCCCACAAGTAAAAACTAGCCAAGAAATGTGTGACTAATGGTAGCTTGTTAATCTATATCAACTTCTCTAAATGTCACAACCTACATGTACAACTTTGAGATAAGAGAGCATGATGTGCTTCCTTATTAAGGAAACATGAGGAAGGGATTTTGGTTGCCTTGGTCCCTTTGGCTTGTCCTTAATTCTTCTCCCCTTCCTCTTTTACAACTCCCCACTTACATCTACTTTTTCTATTAAAAGACACATCCAACAGCTCACTCATTGAATCCATGCAATTACTTCTCCCTTTCATCCTCCCACCAGTATAATAACTCTCAACAGCAACAAAAAAACAGCCACCTCCACCAAAACCCCCTTGATGTTGCACTAATCCTTGAATAATAATTCTGTTTTGCGACGATTTAAAAATGAGTAAACTTCACAAAACCTCCGTTTAAGTTTGGCCGTATTTGAGATAACCACCCTTTTTTCTTTCTTTCTTTCTTTCCAGCCTCTGAAGTATATTAAACTTCGGTTTTTTTTGTGGATTGATATGTTATGTTTTGTTATGGCCACAAGTGTGGCAAAATACTCTTGTGATTTGCTGTTTTTGGGATTGTTGTTTGGTGGAACTGCTCCTATCCTTGGGTCGGTGTTGCGCTGTTCGATCACCACCCAAGGTAGCAGCCGTTGCTGCAAATTCCTTCCAAATCTATTGTAAATGTTCTCCTATTATATATATATAAATATCATGAGTAGGGTAACTCACCCTACTTTTTGTTTCAAAAAAAATTTACCATACAATAATCTAAGAAGCCTTGAATATACTTTAATAAATCAACTTATAGCAGCAGTGCAATAATTTTATGTCAGGAAGTAAAACCGTGTTCAGAGGAGATCTTCATGGGTATGAAGAGCAAGGATTTTATGTGCAGAGGATTCACGCTAATGGTTCTTAGACACTTGACCGAACAATTAGCTTGAAACAACTTTTAAAGGAAACAAGAAAGCAACCAAAGCTTGGCAAGAAAATTAAGTGTGAAAATGACCAAATATTTTGGACCAGCTAGGATAGTGATGCTAACCACTAGAGTCTGCCTCAGATCCCAATGTACTCTCCGTGTAATGAAACAAGACCAAATAGAATCTCAAATTTGAGAACTCATCAGAAGAACGTGCTATTAGTACAGTAGAATTAGATTTTGCTAGTTACAGTACATGTTCATCCATATTCTTAGTACAAACATCTTATTGTTCCAGTAATGGATTGCAATGTCTAGGACAACTTAGAAGGATTACAATACAAAACAAAGGGAATATTACCATAATAAGAACAAAATTAACATTGCTGAATTGATATTAATTAGCAAGATCCTCAACTTGCTTGAATGACAAAATCATCTTCATTGCCTCCAATGACATAGAAACAAGAATTCACAGTGAACATGACATAAACAAAGGTCGATAATTTCCCTTCAAAACTGTAGCTATAAATAAGAGACAATCATTGGCCATCTAAAATCAATACCATATAAAAGCAGGCTTCAACCACAGGCACACAACTGAGGGTTTTTTCCCCCATCATTCACAGACTTGCATGAGTTCTTGCTTGAATGATTATGAACCAACAACACAAGCGGGCAACTATTTTTCCCTTTATTTTTTTTAATAGATTAACACAAAACAAGTTAGTAGCTTAAAATTACAACAATTATATAGTTGCCTAATGAAAAATAGATCATAGTTTGGATGGGAGGCCAGTCACCCGGGATTTTTTCTCTACAACTCGAGACAGTGCTTTGACATCTTCCTTTGGAATGTGACGAGGACGGCTCAGCCAGAGTCCTCCATCGACAATCATGGTATGTCCATTAACATATTTACCTTCACAAAGAAAGAATTAAGATGAGAAAACTGTTACGCCCAAAAGGAGAACCGTAATTTGCCTTGTGTTTCAAATTCGCAAAGATTATTCATTGCTAGAAGATAAGTGAAGGAAGCACTTCATAATGATATAGGAAATGTTGGTTTTATACTTTGCATTTGTTTCTAGGGGTAAATTGCACATAACCCCACCCCACCCCCAAAAAAAACATCTATACCTTGAATTGCACGTAATACCCCCCCCCCCCCTCCCCCACCCCTCAAAAAGAAAACATTTATACCTTGAGTTGCACTAAACCCTTCTCACGTCATTTACTAGCACTTAGCCCACTTCAATTCGTGAGAATGAGGGGTCTTATTTGCACTTTATCTTCTGGAAAATGGCATTTCAAGGGTGCTAAGTGCTAGTGACTGAATTGAGGGAAGTTTAGTGCGACTCAAGGTATACAGACCAAAAGGAGGGGGAAGGTAACAGAAAAAAGGAACACTACAATAAGTTGGGGCATGTGCCTCATTTCCCTTCAAGGAGAGTATCGGGTGCCACTAGTGTCAGACATGTCCACCTTCCCAGGGGAAATTTTTTGTTTCAAAAATGAAATAGTAAAGAGGCAAAAATAATTTTTGTCTTCAAAGAAGAAAAATTAGTTGAAACCAAAAATTCATTAAGTTTCAGGCAATAAAGTTTAAATTGCACATTTCTTGTTGAATATTGGACTTAAATAACACAACATGCAGTAGCAAATCCATGTTACAAGTAAACCATCCTGAACAGCTCAAAACATGTAGGACATATTGTGGTTTACATTAGTAAAAAGACTTAGATACTAGATTTACCTAACAATTTACACCGTTTTACCTGTCTAGCCTAAAAACTGACACCGACAACCCTCTGGCCTAAAAACTCATAAATACGGCGACAAATAGGCCTATCCTAAGTAGAGATAATTCTCAAGCGAAAAATTAATATTTTTCTCATATAGACCCCTCAAATCTCCCATATTTTTCAGATTAAACCCTCTCCCCGTCCCCACAGTTTAAAATTTATAAAAAAAAAAATTCTCCATTCCCACCATCTCCTCCCTATCCTTCCTATCATCTCCTTCATTCTCTTTTTCATATTCACAACTTTCCCTCCTCTCCCAACTCCTTCTCCCTCCTTACTCATATCCTCACTCTTACCTTCTCTATTCATCATCTCCCTTATCTTCTCCTCCCAATCTCCAACCTCCCTTTCTCTCTCTTATTCCCTCTCCGTGCTCCTTTTCCTTTCTCCCACTCATTGTTCCTCTCTCACATTCCCCCTCCTTCCTTACTCTGTCCACTCCCAATCTCCAACATCAAATATTCTATAAAAAGGATCCAACATCCTCCTTTTCCTCTCTCAAACCCAACATCAAACATTCAGAAGAAAGTTAAAGAAAGTTACGAAGATGTGAGGTTGAAGAAAGAGGGAGAGGATGAGATAAGATTGGAGATATGGAAAAGAGGGGGAGAGAGTGGAAGAGAGGGGGGAAGGTTGAGGATGGGGAGGAGAAAAGAATGGAGAAGATGGTGAGAAGGAAGAGGGAGGAGATCGTGGGGAGGGAGAGAGGAGTTTTTTTTACAACTTTTGAAACTTGAAGGGGTAAATCCAAAAAGTATGAGAGATTGAGGGTCTATATGAAAAAATCTCTTACTTTTTTCCTTAAACTAATGGCAAATTTAAGTATTTGGTCAGGCCTACTTGTCGCCATTTTTGTGAATTTTTAGGCTAGTGTCATCGGTGTCGGTTTTTAGGCTAGAATGGGAAAATGGTGTCAGTTTTTAGGTCAAACTGGTATGTTAGCCCTATTAAAATTAATCTCCATAAGTTAAATGTGTCAAAAACTACAAAGAAGTACCAACCTGCATCAGAAGCAAGATAGAGGGCAGCCATAGCAATATCCCATCTCTCCCCTACTCTGTAAAGAGGCATTTGCTCTCTTCTTTTCGCTAATGCCTCATCTGGAACAAGTTTTCGAAGCCCAGGAGTACCTCCAATGGGTCCCGGTGCGATACCGTTGACCCTAATATTATAATCGGTTCCCCACTCAAGAGCCAGAGACCTGGTAATGCTATCAACTGCAGCCTGCACAGTTAAAATACGTCAGCTTATCTAAACAATATCTTTTAGATAATTAAATGGGTAAATTACAATAAACCTCCTTAATCTATATCATGTTTTTTAAGATACGCCCTTATCCAAAAATTTTGATAAAACAACCCTTCATCTAAAGAATCAACAAAAACTAATGATAAAAACATCCTTCATGGCTACAATGCAACGTTTAATTTTTGTAACGGAGATTGGTTGCTGTCTACATGCAGTATTCTAGATTAATGATAAAAATATCTGACTTTTACTTTATCCAAGATTAATTTTTCTTTGTTTTCATTATTTCAACTACCAAAATCCATGTATTCTGAAGTGCGGGCATCCATCCAAGTGAAACATCTACCAAAATGTTTGAAGACTAAAATTCTGTGACAAAATTAACAGTCATAGACGACCCGGGGGGTCTCATTTAAATTTTTAGAAGCAGGGGTTTCTTGGTAAAATGACTATAAATGAAAGGGGTTCCTTGTAATTTGTGCTAATTAATTATGTATTTATACCTTAGCAGCTGAGACGTGAATCTGATACCATGATGCGGTATAATGCAAAGTAGCACTTATGTTCAATATAAGGCCGCCAGTAGATGGACCTATTCCTGCCGTTGCTTTTAGATATTTTAAAGCTTCATGACACATTGTATATGTGCCGATGGAATCAATCTCCATAACTGTAAAAGTCAATTACAACGGATATAACTGAATGATTAGTTGACAATGTTATTGGACTCAAAACCTTCAAACAAAAGTTACTTAGGTAATCAAAGAAGTATAAAACCACAAAAAAGTAAGCCAGACCTGTTCGAAATCCATTAGGTGACAAATCCTCTGGAGATATGAGGAAATTGCCTGCTGCGCCATTGACAAGAATGTCAAGCTTCCCAAAGTGCTTGACTGTTGTTTCCAAAGCTCTAGCAGCATCTTCCTGTTTTCGAACATCACCTTCAAGACCAATAGCCTGCATAACATAATGAGAAGAAAAAAAGTATTGACAGGTATCAAGTTAGCATGGTGTATATCCCAAGAACCTTGTCATGTGTAATTTTATATGGAAGAAATGCAAGTACTTGTAGTTGTTAGATTTAAAATTATGTTGCATTTTTTCTTGCCTGTAACAACACAACATGCACATTTGACTCTTCTTTCCGAGAGACAAGCCCTTCAAGTGGCTAGTTCAGCAAGCACAAAAAGACATCCTCGGTACAACTAATCAACCAATTTTGTAAACAGATTCAAACTTCCTCTACTATCAACTAGATCGTCACCACAAAATTTAGAGTTTGAGGAAGTTGTTTTATGTCTTTTATGGAGATAAAGCTCCAAGTCCTGATGGGTATCTTATATTTTTCTATCAACATTTATGGGTTTAATGGCGGAACTGAGTTGCTTTACTTGAAGATTTCTATAGGGTCTGTCGTGATTTCGGAAGGATCACACATGCTTCAACTCCTTCATTCTTAGTGAAAGAGCTTACAAACTTGGGAATTTATCATATTACCCTCCTCAACAGTTCCTATTAAAACTATCACAAAGATCATTGCTAATCATCTCAAGTTCATCTCCTCATTCATCATACCAATACCACTTCGTCAACCATCACCATGTTCTTGAAAACATCGCTTATGCACAAAGATATTCTCGCAGCATTTCATTCTTCACCCCCGAGATGGTGTTTTCCTTAAGCTATGTTTTGATTTGGCTCAATTGATTAGTTGAAACTTCCTAGTTGTGGGTCCCAAGATCAACTATGGCAAATCCTTTGTGCATGGATTCAGTCATGAAACTGCCCATTTTGAGGCTTGCATTCTCGGCTATCAGAGGGATTTCCACGACATTGGCAGAAATTATAATATCACTAACTAATTACACCCTTATATACATAATGAAATAGAGATCAAAGTATAAAAAACAAAGAAGCTAGAAAATTTATTCATCTTGATCTAGTACAAAGTGACCAGAAATTTAGCATGCATGAAGCAGTCACTAATTGCACGAACACGTTAGTTCCATCAAACATTCACCCTAAAATTAACAGATAACTCCATCAATTACTCAATCAAGCTGTCAAATTTAGAGATACCCATCTGATAAAACCTCAGAAACCAACCGCGAATCGCATAAAAATTCAATCTTGACAGGCAGCAAGCAAGAAATCGACCTGAATCCCCTTTGAACGGAGAACGGCGACGGCGTCATCTAGCACCTGGCGCCGGCGGCCCATGATAGCAACGGAGGCGCCATGGTTGCCGAATTGGGTTGAGATCTCGAACCCGATACCCGACCCGCCACCCGTTATGAGGGCTACTTTCCCTTTCAGTATGTTGGGCTTGAACGGAGACTCCACCATCGTGACCATCCCCTCCCCCTCTCTCTCTCTAAAGAGATATTTTTGGTCTTATTATTAAGAAAAAGAAATTTTAATCACCAACATAACTGAATCATGATGGTAAACTAATGATTAGAATAGTTTTTGCATATATATCCCACAAATCTTCCGTATTTGTAAATTTAAAAATCATCTCAGTATCACAAAGTTACCCCTGAATTCTCTCACATTGGATTATTCTACCCCCTCCCACTTACAATGTTGAAAATTTCAAGAGCTTTTCAACAATATTGCGGTATTTTCGTGTTTATAGAAACTAAAACAGTTAAGTGGAAGGGGGCATGAAAGCTAAATGTGAGAGAAATGTGATACTTTTGACAATACCAATATTTAGGGAGTAAATCAGCATATGTAGAAGATGAGGGAGTGATATGCAAAAAACCCCTAGAAGGTGTACCGCGCCATCGACACACAGCAAGATGCCAGACGACGGTGTAGAGGAACAAATCGTCTCTTTTAGTTTCGTCATAATTATAATTTTAAAATTTCTTAGGAGGTCCAAAATTTAGGAACTTTCCCTAGTTGTGGGTCCCAAGATCAACTATGGCAAATCCTTTTTGCATGGATTCAGTCATGAAACTGCCCTTTTTGAGGCTTGTATTCAGGAACTTTCTCCGCATATTTTCTGGTATGTGGTCAAATGGAGAGTTATTCATTACCTTCATTGATCTCTCTCTCTATGACCCTCTCAACATCAGATTTGGATCCTCTTCGCTATAAAAAAAGTAGCGGAGAGACCACTATTTTTAACCTGAATCGTTGATTATTTAGTAGACGGTTATGATACAATATAAATGTAACACTTATCATACCCCCGTGTATTGCACCCATTCCTAATTTGCATTAAAAGAAAAAAACACAACCATCAAATAGATAATCAATGACTGTGATTATGTAGTGGTCCCTCCGCTATTTTCTTTTTGTAGTGGAGAAGATCCGAATCCCTCTACATCACCTTCGAACTCCGCGGTTTCAAAAAATGCATCAAGAATGAAATACACTGCTTCAATCATAGTTCCGAACTCTGCATGCATTTTGCATCACTATAAATTACAGTTATCTTAGACATAGTTACATAGAAATTTCTATTAGAGTCGCGAATCGCAAAATTTTATCTTTTCTCATGAGCTAAATTTTATCCTCTATTTCGTTTTATATGGTGGAATAATGAAATGGAGTTGGCAAAGCAGCTTAGACATAAAATTGATTTTTTTTAGAAATATATAAATAAATAAGCTTAGTAACTAGGTAGGAAAAGAATAGGGCAGCCGGCCCCAAGGATTCCTCTACTAAAAAAACAAGACATGTTGATGTGAAATATTCTTTTCACTATTTTTTGGGAAAAATGTATTTAGGCCCCCAAAAAATAAAGGGGATGTGCCATAGCCTCCCATATTTTTTCCCTTACTCTTTAACCCCAAAAATCAAAAACAATTTGTGCAGCACCCTTTTCACACTCTCCTAGAAAATCATTCCAAAAAAACCCGAAAATACTCCTTCCCTTATCTTCTTCTTCCCCTCCTCCTCCTCTGTGGCTTCCTCCTCCTCCTCCTCTTAATCTCCTCCCCCTCCCCCTCCCTCTTTCTCTCGCTTCTCTTCTCACGCTCAAAGCCCAAGCCCCAGGATCCCCAGCTCCAAAACCCTAACCCCAGCCCCAACCCCAAATCCCGATCATCAACCTCCTTCTCCCCTCTCCCTCAACATCTGGCCTTCCACCCAGCGCACTCGCGACGCCGTCACCGCTCGCCTCGTCGAAACCCTAACCTGCCCTTCCTCCATCCTCGCCAAGCGCTACGCCGTCACATGCTTTCTGATTTGTGGTGTTTATGTTGTTTGCCTTATAAACCTAGATTTGTGGAAGAAGAGCAAAGCCAAGTCTCAATGGTGGATTGATTGCGTCATCTTAGGTATGAACAATTTCCTGTGCTTTCTGTCAGCAAACCTATGGTTCGATACAGAAACCACATCAGTAGTGGTGGGGTTTGGTTTGTTAAGTGTTTACTTTAAATAGTTACTAATGGCCAGACACACTTTCTGGGCTTGTGATCTACAAAAATTCTCAGTGAAGGGCTGTCTATTAGCTTTGTGATAAGGCTTTGTGATATTGTGTGGCCATTTGCCTCCTTTGTCTGATACGTGTTTGATGTTTGTGTGATAGTGTACTTGAGCTCATGTGCAACTTGTTTGATGTCCGTGTGCTATGTGTGATTTGTCTGCCAAATGCTTCCTTGTGTGTCTTTTTGTTTTGGCCTAACTGTTGACAAGGTTGTATATTTCTTGATATGATTATGGCTCTTTGCATCTCCGCTTCCCACTCTAATGTGCATTTACTTGTTTTGTGTATTTAAGTGAGTGATGATAATCCAATTGTTTCCTAGCATTGGTACTCACTTGTTCTGATCTTTTTGCAAGAAGAAGAGACCGAGGAGGAGTGATGGTCCTGACTCCCTTGCAGAAACCCTTGCAAAGTGGAAAGAACTCAACCGTCAAAATGATACATCCAAAGATGGTAGAAAACCTACACGAAAGGTACCTGCAAAGGGATCAAGAAAGGGGTGCATGCGAGGGACTTGAAGGTGAAGAGGATAACCCCCATCATCTCCACCTGGCGATTCGAGGGGATGAGGAGCTCGACACGCTGATCAAGGGGACGATTGCTGGCGGAGGAGTCATCCCTCACATCCACAAGTCCCTCATCAACAAATCCTCCAAAGAGTAGTTGGTGGTCTTTTAGAATTGTTATGTGCAGCTTGTAATTCTGTGTTGTGTTTACTTTTGTGTTTTGGGGTCAGACTTAGATTTCCAACCGATGCGAGTTTTAATATAGAACTTTGTTTAGAGATTGAAGTTTGCTGATTTTTAGGTACATGTTATTATGATATTGTAAAACCCCATGATCAGCAAGAACATGATCAGCAAGAACATGACATGTTTCCTATGTTAACTTTCATCATTATATGTTAACCCTCTTCATAACATGTTAACTTTCTTTCTGGACATGTTAACATTCATCATAATATGTTAACTTTCACTGTTACATGTTAACTTTCATAATAATATGTTAACTTTCGCAGTTTTATGTTAACTTTCATGCAAACCAACTTTCACTGCTTTATTTTCGTAGAAGCGTTTAAAAAAAGCTATGACCAAGTCTTTTAATCACAAACTGTGCCAAACTCGGGGCCGCCCTCTACTTGTGACCTCGTTGTTGCTGCGTCAGATAGAGGTTGGATTTGCATGGTTTTCACTTGGCATCAACATACTTTATCCTATTGCAGTGGATGGAGGAGTTCTGGCATAGGTTAAAGGTTAAAGAATATGAGAATCCGGAGAGTTTAAGTTGAATAAATAAGAACATGAAGCTTGTTATTGCTTGGATAAGATTGTGAAAATGAGAAGAGAAGAAGATGTTAATTTTTATAATAGGACTGTTTGTACTCTTTATTCTTGTGTAGTTTCTCCAGAATTGCTTGTAACGTGTCATGTTAACTTTTACCAGAACATGTTAACTTTTACCAGAACATGTTAACTATAATAGTTATATGTTAACTTTTAACAGAACATGTTAACTTTCCTCCTAGTATGTTAACTTTTCATACTGAATGTTAACTTTCGCTGTTTTATGTTAACTTTCATCCAAACCTGTTAACTTTCACGGCTTTATGTTAACTCGAGATATTTATGTTTCTGAATTTTGTAATATTGAGTCTAACTTCATTTGGTAGTTGTTGCTTCTCAAATAGCCGAAGTAAGTGATTTATTTGCTTAATCATTATATTTACATATGCTCATCTAAACTTAATAAGCAGCTTATTAAGTTTAGATGAAGTGAATTTTGTAATAAACATAACTGGGAGGGTCAAATAAGAGCTGCTTATACAGATGAAAGTTAACATGCTTACGTGAACGTTAACGTGCACACCTGAAAGTTAACATATACAGATGAAAGTTAACATATACAGCTGATAGTTAACATGTTCATGTGAACGTTAACATACACACCTGAAAGTTAACATATACAGACACTTCTTTCCAGTCCTGAAGCACACATGTAATTAAGAAGCCAAAGATGCAAAAAATGTATGTACGCAAGATAAGTAGTCCAGAAGCTAATAACTCATTATGGAAGAAACTTTGTAATGGGCCAATCTAACAAATTATATATCCTTTATCTTTAAGTTTGATACATCGTAGACTATAAGTATGGCAAGCAAGAATATGAATCGGAAGCTAAAGCTACCCATTATGAAGGATCAGATGTATCATCTTTAAACCTTAATCTTCGTGACAAACTTCAGGAATCAGCTCCTCAAGAGTGTGAAAATAAATCTTGGACTCCTTGTTGGGGAACATCATGATTTATATAGAGGTATTGTTTGTGACTAAACTAGGGATATATGTGAACTGTGTATGATCAAATGATGTAAATTACTAGTAGAATCAAGGCATAAGTCAAAACTCAAAACTCAAATGCATGTGATGGTTTTTGTAACTCTAGTTTTAGATTGTACAATCTCAAGCACCATATGTTGTGCTTTTGATGAAATAAGTTACAAAGTGTGCTCTCAAAATCTGGGCCACGCCTCCTCCATGGCCATTTCACGTGGAACTTCAATAAATGCTCTTGGTCCTGCCACGCTCTTAACAATTGACAGTTTATGTCCATGTGATCTATTAAATCTCTCTGCACATCTAGAATATTGTATACCACAGATTCACTCAATGTGTCCTTTTGAATATATATACACTCAACTCCAACCCACTTGATCTAATAATCAAATTGCCAGCAATTACTTTAGGACTAACCAAACAATGACTAATCCAATGGCTCATCCTCAAATATTCAAGGTTAACCCTAATGGAGAAAATCTGAGCTAGCCCCATTTTATATGCAAAAACTTCAAGAACTGGGTGCTGGAAACTATAAATCAAAAATGAAATTCAATAACAGAAGATGGATCAGTAAGCATCTATTTATTGCACCACACTCAGAGACATGAAGAACAGCTCAGCCCACTGATTGTGAAAGCTAAAGGAGTAACTATCAATCTAATTAGAACTCCACAGAACAAATTTAACCACAAATATCACCATCTACAGTAATCCCTTAGCTTAGCTTACCATTCAAGGGGGAAAAAAAGTGACATGGGTAAGTCTTAAAGAAAGCCCTAGATGAAGATCAGCTCTGTAACAGCTCAAGCAGAGGTATTTAACCCAGATCAGCTACAAAAAAAAATCTCCTAATCTCCAAAAAATTTACAAACCCATCTCCAGCAGATGTATTTAACCCAGATCGAATTTCTCAATCCCAGTCCAAGAAATCAATCCAAAAACTCGATTAGATGGCCAAATGTGATGGAGTCGGTGATGACCTGCTGGATGGAGAGGCACGTGAGGTCCCGGCCGCAGGTGAGGTTGGCGTTGGGTCTGGTCAAAGTAGAGGGCGGCGGTGGAGGACCACCACTGGGAGAGGGAGGGGGGAGGGAGAGGAGAGGGAGGAGGGGGAGGAGATTGAGAGGAGGAGGAGAAACCCACAGAGGAGGAGAAGAAGAAGATGGGGGAAGGGGTATTTTGGGGTTTTTTAGGATGATTTTCTGGGAGAGTGTGAAAAGGGGCTGCACAAATTGCTTTTGATTTTTGGGGTTAAAGAGTAAGGAAAAAAATATGGGGGGCTGGGGCACATCCCTTTTTTTTGGAGAGCCTAAATACATTTTTCCCATATTTTTTCTTTGTAAAGAAAATGTTTGACTTTGATTTGGATCCCCTTCACTTTAAAAAAAATGAAAAAAAAGCACTATTTTTGTGGATCGGCAACCCAGAAGCCCACTTCTACCAGTCTTGCTTTCATAGGCCCAAGATGGTAAAGGCCTACCTAATGTGGTCCACATACTATAAGGATTTGTACGAGAAGAAATGATATTTCAATTTCTATTTTTCTTGCTCTGTTTGGCTACAAAAATAAATATTGAAATAAAAGTGAGCAAGTTGAAAGTTTGAGATGTATTTATTTTTTATTATTTACTGTTATTATTATTTGGATTGGTGGTGTTTTTTCCCTTTTCTTGGTGGTTTTGAAATGATTTGTTCTTGGCCTTCCTCTCTCTCGAGTGCTACTAATAGAATTGGAATGATTTGATTCTCATTAAAATGGCTTCTCCCTTATTATGAAAAGGAGCAACCTCGCTCATAAGACACGTCATCTTTTTAACCCAATTGATCGGGTCATATATATAGCTCTCATTTTTGTCATATATAAGTCCTCTACGAGCGGGGAAGAAGAAAATTTAGGAATTTAGGACGTATCGTGTTCATTTACTCTAGCATTCTTATGTTTTTCCCATTTGAAAAAAAAAAAACGAAAAACTTTGACCAGTAGCAAGCAAACACGTATAGTCCAAAATACCATTTGTAATTTTGTGTGTGGCCTTCTCATATATGGGCCCTACAACTTTTTCCCACTGCGAGAAGCCTACCTCAGAAAGCGACAAAAAATGCGCAATTGATCGGTCACCCCACCACATGCCGGAGGCCCATGGGCCGCCTACTGCCAAAAAAAACGAATGACGTCTTCTCGCTTCGCTTGCCACGTTTTGGTTGCGAAGGGAAAATGTGGGAGAGAAATGATCAAGTTGAGTCTGGAGACGCATTTTTTACCGGAGAGAGAAAGAGCGTGAAGACGGAAGAGAAGGAAAACACGCCGCTTATATTTTTCCTTGGTGACGATTTTGTTGTCCTTGGAAGAAATGATCAAATTTCTTTTGCGATCACGTTCTATTAATAGAAGGGAAGGGATTTTGTTTTCATTAAAGAGTTTCTCCCTTATTGTGAAAAAGGACTAATCGTTGCGTTCCCTCTGATAAGGTCTCGTTATTATCATATCATATCATATCATGCTCTTTTTAAAAAGTGTGAGTTTAGAAAAAACTTGGACCCTATTACACGTTACCGCCCTTAATTCCTTTTGTTTCAGAAAACCACCCCTAACCATTTCATTAATATAAAACCACTCGTGCCCCTTTTCACCAAATTTTCTATCCAAAAATTAATACTTTTATGGTCTTACCCCTAAAGGTTTAATATGTTAAATTTGGGTATCAAAATTAAATTTTGTACTTTTTTTACTTTGGTAATCAAAATTAAATTTTATTGAAACTTAGTATACCAATATCATATTTTGTTTTAACTTTTAGCGAAGTTAAAGTTTGTTGAAGTTTGAGGCAATTTTTTAGCCCAAATAAGTGGTTTCAAATGAAAATTGATATGGGCTCTGAATTATTTTTGGGCAAAGAAACATTCTGTTCAAAGTTAAAATGAAAAATAATTTGTAATATTTAGCTCTAATATCCAAAGGTCAACAAATTTAAAAATGCGTAGAAGAAAAATTATCAAAATACAATATGTTGGACTGTGAATTGGATGGAAAAGTGTATAAGTGGTTCAATGTTAACAAAATGGTATGTATGAGTAATTTTCTGAAAATTAAGTAATTAAGGATGGTACCGTAAAATGGGGCGTAAGTTATGGGTAGTTCTCTAGAAATAACCATTTACTTATAAGAAAAAAAATCAAAAAATATTTAAAATTTTGACAATCTAAAATTCAGATTTGAAGCCTAAAATATAAAAAATAAAACATTTTATCTTTTCGTTCGTTCTTTTATATTTAAATTTTAAAATAAATACAAAGCTTAGATGATATTGTGAAGTATTCTCACCTACTAAAGTATCTTCATAATTAAGGAGACAAATATCATGCATGAGTGACCAAGCTAGAAAATATCCAAAATCCATACAAATTACACAACTTGTAGAAATATCCAGCAACACAACTCAAAGATTTTACAAGAAAAACAAACTTATAAATTAGTAGAAATACCCAAAAGAGTTTAAGAAATTATATATTTTAGACTGAAATACAAAACACTTTAAAAAAATTAAAAGATTTTATAGAAAAATTCTTGATTTTATAAAATATTTAGAAATTAAAGATTTTTAAAATTTTGCACAAAAATCCAAAATAATTTCATACATGTCAAATTATCCATTTTAATAGAAATATCTTTAGCATGATTTCATTGTGATCATGCTAATTAATTGAAATATCTTTAATAAGATACGAGATATACATAACTTTTCAATCTACACATTCAACAACTTCTCAAAAAAATTACAAAATAAAATTTTCATAACTTAGCAAGCTATTTACTAGAGAAAATATATGAAGAATTATAATTTCTTTGGAGATTTAAATTTTGTATCTAATAAGTGAAAAAATAAAATATCATGCTAAATAACTTTATTTTATCATTCATTTATATTTAAATTTGCAAATAAAGATAAAATAATTAAATAATATTATAAAATATCATCACTCTTAATTAAATTCATAATTAAGGAGATAAAAGTTAATTATGTGTGATTAACCAAGCTAGAAAATATTCAAAAACTAATAACTTACTCAACTCATGGAAATACTAAAAAACTCCCATAATTTTAAGATTTCTATTGTATAATTAACTCACAAAATTAGTAGAAATATAAAAAAGACTTTTAAAAATTATATATTTTGTGAAAAAGTCAATAGAACTTATGAAAATTGAAAAGTCTTGAAAAAATATTGAAAATGTTGTAAAAAACTCTAGATTTTATAAAAATTTACAGAAAAAATCTAGAATTACATAAAAAATCCCCTAATTTAATAAAACACCTGAAATTTATAAAATTTACAGTAAAGATTACTCTTAATCTTGAAAATAGTCCATAACATTTTATTAAATTATAAAAGAATTAATCATGGAGCTTCACAAATTTTAGTGAAGTAGAGTCACTGTGAATGGTAAGAAAATATCATTAAACTTGATGAAACAAGTTCAATAAATGTTAGGATTTAGAACTCATTTATGATCGTCATCTGCATAATAACTTTTGAAAACATGTATTTCATTTACATGTATTATAATATGTCCTCGGTTGCCATTTACTCATAAATTATATGAAATAATAAATATATTAATACATATATATAGGGTCACTTAATTCAAACAAATTACTGAGGTAATAGCTGCAATAACAACTACAAGCCGGTCAACCATTCACTAACCCTGATTCGCATAGATTTGATAAATTGTTTCTACTGTCATTTTATTCTTAAATTACTTAGTATTATATGTAAACACTCAAAAAGATTCTTTTTAATATTTTATATTAAATTCAGTTTCTTTCTTTTTAATAAAATTTCCCATTTTTTCTAGTCAGAATACAAACTCAACCTGTAAAATAATTATGTCCACAACGTAGTTATAGTGAAGGTATAAACTTAGTCGAAATATTTGACCATGTGCAAAGCATATGCGTTGAAAAGAAGAGAGTTGTAATTATCATGCATCTTATTATGAATCATTTTGCTTGTAAATTCTACATGTTTACTGCCAAAGGGCTCTGTTGATAAACCAAAAATCTTGAAGTTACGGTAATGACTGAGAGTTATAGTTTATATCTTAACATCCTCTAAGATAAGTTGAACGTCTTTTTTACATGCCAAAATGTAGACTAAACCAGCTTGATATCTTCTTCGAACTTCTTAACTAGGTATGTACTATATTATTATGCCAAAATGGCGTCTCACCTTGGTTCTTAACCACCTCGTGAGCATAATATAAGTAATCTCCATATACAATATTATGTTTTTATTTTACTAGGTCCCAGTACTCGTGAGCATGATATTAATTACCTTATGATGGGGTCAATTGGAGGACAATTAATTCCATGCATGTATGTGTAGTTGTAGATAACCCATCTCTTTCTCAAGACCCAATAATTAAAAGCTTAACACCACCTAAATCAAATATTTAAACCCAGTAACAAAGTGCCAACCTTTTATTTTTATTTTTTTTTTGGTGGTCAAGATAGTACTTATTACTTAATGCGTATAACTGCACGTTCCCATCCATTATATTTCAAAAAAGCTATTTGGCTCGCTCCCCTGCCAACTCGCGCAGTGAGGAACAGGGGGTGGGGCCCACAGCTGGGCCCCACCCCCCTGGTTGCTCACTGCGCGAGCTGGGCGCGAGTTGGCAGGGGAGCGAGCCAAATAGCAGCCTTGATTATATTTGCAACTTGCTGTAGTTAGTCAATTGTATTTGCAAATCTAGAGATCTAAATAAGCACACGTGGTATCAAACTGCAGCGCGCGCGGCACCAAAAAAATCAACATCTCAGATGAAAACAAGAACAAGATTAGGGCAAGAGGCCGCCAGGAGAGGGCCCACAGATTTTCATGTCCACGGAAGCAAATAATTATCTACACAAATCGGAATATTCTGCAAAGTTTGATACCTCTAACCACAATGGATGTGATGGGTCGCATATTTTTTTTATAATTATTGTGAAAGATTGATGGATATTATGTCTGTGAAAAGGAGAGAAAATAATGTATTAAGTGGGAGGTTTTGATTTGTTCTCTGCCTCCTCCTTGTCTGAAGAAAAGAGTAAATAAGACAATTAGCCAGTCATAAAAATCTATTATTTAATGGATGACTGTGATTTATTTTAATAATAGAAAAGGAAGGAGAGAGGAATTAACAAAATTTTCTTTTAAAAAAGCGATTAAGATCTTTTTATATTGAAGGAGTTATTAACACGTGTCTTCACTTCCATAGCTATAGATGGATTAGCACTGAATTTGCTGTGATGCGCATCATTAAATCATGTTAAAGAAGGCGTAATCCTTGATTCCCCATTATTGAATGCATTATTGCCATACTTTGAATCCTTTCTCAAAAGCAAAATTCTATGACAAAACACGAAAATATGCTTTGAGGATTAGGATTCTAAACTCCCGCATAATCTATATACACAAGAATTCTCCATAACTTTCTAAAACTGAAGATAGAAATAATATAATCATTATGTTTCCGCGTTTATTATTAAATAATTCATTTGTTTCTCAATGTGTGCCTTATGGTGTGTTTGGTTGCACAATTTTATAGAAAAAATTTCTCAAAATGTCTGACAATGACAATTCTGTTGTGCGCCGCGGAAGCCCTAAACTGACCAATCGAAGGCACACACAAGAACAATAGTAGACCACAATCCACACAAGCCAATCAACACAGCAAGAACACAAGATATACGTGG
>BQKN01000913.1:161767-173063 GCA_022839385.1 Asparagus kiusianus | reverse complement strand
AAACAACGATCCTGCGTTTGTTTCTAAAAAGTTGTAATTTTTCTTTTGTTGTGTAAAAGAAGTCTTATAAAAAGGCTATTTCTTTTGAATTTGTTGTAATCGACCGAAGATATAATGAATTCCACAGCGAAACCAACTTTTGACGAAAACAAACTGGCGACCACAGTGGGAGCCAACGGTCTCGCTGCCGAGACCGTCGTGTCGCAGCCGATCAAGATTCCAGTTGAATCCACGGTCGAGTACGAGTTTGACCAAACCAAGTTTGAGGAATATTTCTCATCGTCCTCTTCAAGATCTTCATTGTCTCGTAACTACAAGAGGATCTCATCATTGAAGAAGGCTCACACACCAAAGAAGGTTAAATGTGAAGACTCTCACTCAATTGTTGTCGAGGCCTCCCCTCGCAACATTATCCCGACAACCCCCAAAGCCGAAAGCTCTGCTCACGATGATTTCTCCTCAATCGAGGAATCATTCGACCGAAGTTCGCCAACTCTAACGAAGAGGGCTCGTCAGAGGCGACGCCAACGCCGCGCTCGTCAATTGGCTAAGGACTTAGAACAAACCGATGGAGTACGTTACTATACGGACTTAGAATCGAGGAAACATCAAGTGGTTCAGTCGTCTCAACGTCAAACCACTCATGTTTCTGCACAATTTGTAACGGAAGAATGGATTCTTGTTAAAAGGACTCGTTCGACCCTAAAAGAACGTATACAAAAACGTCGTGCAAATGCCGCTCATGCCCGTGCTCTTGTGCAACAAAGACAAGAAGAGAAGAAGAAAACAGTGTCTAAGGAAACACCAAAGAATCACAAAGTATGGATCCTCAAATCCAAACTCATACAAAAATTGGATTTGCAGAACACGAGTTGTGACCGCGACAGCGACACTTCCTTCAACCGCGACAGCTCATACTGTCGCGGCAGCCTCTTCGACCGCGGCAGCCCCCACTGCCGCGGCACACTATTCAACCGTGACACCAATCACTGTCACGGCCAAAAGAAATTTCGCAAGAGTACTCCCCCGGCTACATCAACGTTCGTTCCGGGTCCGTCTACTGTGTTAACATCCGTTATATCACCAGTGAAACCCTGGGTCAGTCTTAACCTGTCGAAATCCAAAATTATAATGGCAGATGGTCTCGAAGATCGAGGCAAAGTTCCAGTCAAAAAACGCTTGGGTCCGGTGAATGAACCCCAAATAGATTCTTACACTGGGGGTCGTAAATATCCTCCGATCAGGTCAAAACAACTCCAGAATAGGAAAATTCTAATTTCCACCCGCTTGGAGACTTGTAATAAAACTCAGGAGCCCATTAAAACTCCGCACCCTCAAGGGGGTGGTTCTAAACGTGTGACTCCTGACATAACCTTGGATCATTCAAAGGCAACAATAAATTGTCATGAGAATGCCAACAAGGTTCTACACTCCCAGAAGAAGACGTGTTTGCAAAAAGACATCGTTATACCTGGGAGGTCATACCAAAAGACGATAGGATTTTTCGGGAATCATACCGATAAATCGTACTATCAAATTGGAAAAGATGACTACTCCAAACGAGAAGTCATCCCGCAAAGAGTCTCAATGTTCCAGAGATTTCTCACCAAAATGTCAAGGCCCAGACCGAGACATTTCTGTAAAAAGCTTGCTGTTCAAGAGGATGAATTCCCTGAAGTCACCATCAACATGGCTGATAAAGAAAAATCTACGCGACATTCAAATCCTTACTTTTCCCTGGGAAGAAAAGTCAAGAGAATGCATGAAGGAATGTCATCAGAGGATGAGCTCTCAGACACTTTTTCTGCAATTGCTTCGGATGATACAATATCTAGCACGGGACAAATCAGAGAAGTGTTCACAATCACTACTGATCAGTTCACTCAAATACTTCAAGAAGCTCTAGCCAAACAGCGTGAAGAAATTAGAGTTGAAATGAAGACAGAGATGGAGTCGGCTATCCAACAAATGAAAGAACTTTTAGCTCAACGACCTCAACCTCTTGAGTCCAACCAACAAGCTGAATCCAGCCGTCATGCTCAAAATGTCATAGACGACAGTGATCCAGAAGTTGATGAAGTCATCTTGGCTGATACACCTCCCAATAGCAATAACGCTGGGGGTGGTTTAACGGATTCTCCCAACAATGACATTGGAGGTGGTTCGATGACGCCTCTTACAGGGGGTGATCAAACTCATTCTCCTCGATGTCCTTCGAATGAAGATGATGATGAGAGAATGAAAGAGCTTGAAAACAAAATCAATACTTTGATGACGGCTCAAGAGGTGAAGAAGACGGGTATTCCATGTCCCTATCCAAGAGAATGGGATTCAATTCCATACCCGACAAAATTCAATCTAATTAACTTCACACCATTTGAAGGAAAGAGCTCGCCTACTCAGCACTTGATTTATTTCAAGTCTCATTTGGGCATGATATCTGGAAACGAGGCTTTAATGGTCCGGTCATTCGTTGGCACCCTTCGTGGACCCGCCTTCGATTGGTATCGACGTCTCAAACCAGAGAGCATCAATTGCTGGGATGACATGGAAAGTTTGTTCCTCAGTAATTTCTTCGATGATGATACCGAAGTGTCAATCGGAACCCTTTTGGATGAAAAGCAAAATGACGGAGAGTCGGTCGATAATTTTATCAAACGCTTCCGTAACAAGGCAATGAATTACAGAGATCCTGTCACAAAGGAGTTCATCCTGCAGACATGCCACAACAATCTTTCCATCGACGTCTTGGAAGTCCTGGGGGTCGTGCCTTCGACCACTTGGAGAGAGTTAAAAATACGTAGCGAACAAGCTGAACACTTTCTTAAAAGAAAGAAAGTTGAGAGAAACCAACCGACGACATCTGCAATCGCTGGGAATGCGACTCCCGATCCGAGGTTCCAAAAAGAATATTCTTTCGAAGATGATGAAGCTCCAGCCATCTTGAAATACCTCCTCGCCAATGATAAAATTGAACTGCCGCCTATCAAAGATCAAGAAGGTGCTTAGATGATTACAGATCCAAACTACTGTGCATACCACAGAAGGGTTCTTCATCCCACCGAGATTTGCTTTGGACTCAAGAACAAGATCCAAGCCTTAATTGACTCTGGTGTCATAACGGCGAAACAAGCCAAATAAAGAAGACATGTACTCCATTGGGTACACGAGTATAAACTGTTCCCCCAAACTCCGAAGAGTATACGAGTATAAACTGCTTCTCTATGAACTCCGAAGAGTATACGAGTATAAACTGCTTCTCCATGCACTCCAAAGAGTATACGAGTATAAACTGCTTCTCGGTCATCCAACTAAATACAATGTTAAACCCGACCTCACAAAGGAAGCTGGGGGTGGATGATTTATGTAATGGGAAGTTCCTAAAGAATCTTGTATTCTTAAGGATAACCCAAACATGCGACTGAGGATAACGTATTCCTCATTTTACCTAGTTTTGCAAAGAAAGCTGGGGGTCGATAATTCATATGACGGGAAGTTCCCGGAAGAATGTTAAGCATAATATTCTTAGGGATAACCCGATTATTATGAATAAAATGATAAACACTTAACTTCTCTTATGATTTCCGAACATTCTTTTGCTGAGATGAGATTCGATCACTTCATTAGATCGATTTTCCCTCACAAAACTCTCATTGGTGTGTGACGACTCATAGTCTCCCACCACAGAATCCCCCACCGATCAGATTAATTGAAGGTGGGGCCACCAAAATTTTTTCCATTCAAACTTCCGCTATATTCATGCACTCAACACTTTCATGGTTAGAGTCCGGATATAATGCTTAGAATTTTGATCGGTCGATCCTTGACGAATTGTCAAACCCCTTCGTGTTAAGTCTTTATCACTTGACACCGAAAAATCCACCGAGTGATTGGTACGAGTCAGCACTCCCACTGTGATTTGATCGAGTCCACACTCCCGTTATGATTTGTACTCCCACTGCTCCCATTTGGTCAAACCTTTAAACAGTTAGGACCAAAGCCAAAATCCCCTCTCGATTCGTTCCATGAACGAGAGGTCCACAAATTGAACGATCAAACCTTTAAATAGTTAGGATCGTATCAAACTCCTACTTGGTCAAACCTTTAAACAGTTAGGACCAAAGCCAAAATCCCCTCTCGATTCGTTCCATGAACGAGAGGTCCACAAATCAAACGATCAAACCTTTAAACAGTTAGGATCGTATCAAACTCCTATTTGGTCAAACCTTTAAACAGTTAGGACCAAAGCCAAAATCCCCTCTCGATTCCTTCCATGAACGAGAGGTCCACAAATTGAACGATCAAACCTTTAAACAGTTAGGATCGTCTCAAACTCCCACTTGGTCAAACCTTTAAACAGTTAGGACCAAAGCCAAAATTCCCCTCTCGATTCCTTCCATGAACGAGAGGTCCACAAATTGAACGATCAAACCTTTAAACAGTTAGGATCGTATCAAACTCCCACCTGGTCAAACCTTTAAACAGTTAGGACCAAAGCCAAAATCCCCTCTCGATTCCTTCCATGAACGAGAGGTCCACAAATTGAACGATCAAACCTTTAAACAGTTAGGATCGTCTCAAACTCCTACTTGGTCAAACCTTTAAACAGTTAGGACCAAAGCCAAAATCCCCTCTCGATTCCTTCCATGAACGAGAGGTCCACAAATTGAGCGGTCAAACCTTTAAACAGTTAAGATCGTCTCAAAACTCCCATTTGATCAAACCTTACTACAGTTAGGACCACAACCAAAATTCCCTCTCGATTCCTCCCATGAACGAGAGGTCCACAAATTGAATAATCAAACCTTACGACAGTTAGGATTATTCAAACCAATCCAGATTCTCTAAGTGGAGATCCCACTTCGAGTTTCCTTTGCGCCAGGAGATAGAATATAAAATTCTTCCTCTCCGATTTCGGGTTAATCTCTACCAACAAACAAGAGACCAGGAGATAGAATATAAAATTCTTCCTCTCCGATTTCGGGTTAATTTCTACCAACAAAAAAGAGACCAGGAGATAGAATATAAAATTTTTCCTTTCCGATTCTAGGTTCATCTCTACCAACAAAAAAAGAGACCAGGAGATAGAATATAAAATTCTTCCTCTCCATCATCTGGGTTTATCTCTACCAACAAAAAAGAGACCAGAATACTCCAATGGGTACACGAGTCTAAACTGTTTACCACACCCAATAGGAAGTTCCTGGAGAATATTGATCTGAATGTTCTTAGGGATAACCTGTTGAACTCTCAGTGAACATGTCAATTCAATGACAAAAGTTGAACCTACGAGACCAAATACCAGCTTCGATTCAAGACTTCGACAACGGTCATGCGATAAACGCAGCACCGGAGAATTCTTAGCTATTCTACAAAGCGCTGAATAGACTGGAAGATGGAGAAATCTAGGATTGAAGCTATTCACAGACCATTCTACATAATTTCCTCAACAAAGAACTGGAGAAATTGCAGAAAAAGCTCATCATATCCAAAGTGTCCCAGACTCCTCTCTAAAGAAATGATGAGTCTGAGATACTTTGGAGGGGGTATCTGTAGGCATCAAAAAAATACTTACAGACATCCAAATACCAATCAAAACAACATGGAAGAACAATTTACACGTCATCAAACAACACTTACTGGCGCGGCAGGACAGAGTGCCGCGGTTAAGGCGCGGCAGGATAGAGCGCCGCGGCTAAGGCGCGGCAACCCATAGCGCCGCGGCTAAGGCACGACAGCATACAGTGTCGCGGGGTGGGCGCTACAACCTAGGGTGCCGCGGCTATTTTAGAGGAGTGTTGTGACGGTTACGAGGCAGTTATACGATGGTTTCTGAAGTCCACGTGGCGATATATCAGAAATAGAACGTGTGCTGACGTGGAAAAGCCGTTAAACCACGTAAAAAAGTGGTTAAAGATCGTGGGAGAGCGGTTTCAAGCACGATGGAACGTGCTGGTAACTACCTCTTCGGCCGCGGCAGCCTATACTGCCGCGCCAATAGCCACGGCAGTGTAGACTGTAGCGGCCAAAGAGTGAACACTTGGGCAGTTATTTTGTCTTATATTCGCTGTGGTGCACTTCTACCCCTATAAATACCCTCCTATACACGGAATAAAGGAGGGAGAGAGCAGATTGGGGCAGAGAGACTTAAGCTTTTGGTGAATTTGAGCAAGAGAGAGAGTCTTCGTTCTTCACAAACATCCTCAAGAAGCTTTTGGCGATTCCTAGAGATCTAAGCTCTGACTTGATCTTTAGAAGAGTGAACATCTTACATCGATAAGATATTCGCTTCAAATTCTTACTTCGATAAACGAAGGAAGAATCCCTAAAACCTTCACGATTCAATTAGAATCTGTGAATCGGTGGTCCACGGGCTAACGCACCCCCGGTACAGGCAAAGATCCCACGCAAGCAGCGATCTAAACAACGATCCTGCGTTTGTTTCTAAAAAGTTGTAATTTTTCTTTTGTTGTGTAAAAGAAGTCTTATAAAAAGGCTATTTCTTTTGAATTTGTTGTAATCGACCGAAGATATAATGAATTCCACAGCGAAACCAACTTTTGACGAAAACATGATTGTCCTAACCTTCAGTCGGTGTAACGGGACTTTGGAATGGCTTCTGTTCTGGATTCCTTCAATTCCTTCAGACTATTCGGTGCTTTGTCGAACGCCTGTGAGGATTCCGGTGCTGCATTTATTGTCTGACCGTTGTCGGAATTTTGAACTTGAAGTCGATTTTTGATTTCTTGATTTTTTAGCTCGAGTTGGTTGATTCAACATAGAACTGATCATCGATTGATGGCGTCGTCCGGCGTTTGAGCTTCATTGCGACGCGTTGTCCGGCGTCCAGGCTTCATTGTAATGCGCTGTTCGACGTTTGACACAGTTTATACTCGTACGTCTGCTGGAGTATACACAGTTTAAGCTCTTAAGGTATTGGAGCATGGCAGATACTTGAGTCACGAGACCAATTTGTAAAATTGGTGCGTTAATGACTCGTACTTATAGAATTTTTGGCAAATTCCCAGCCATCAACGGGTTTGATAAGCTTTTACCGACTACCGTTTGAGTCGAGCTAGCATGCGGATTGTTTAAGTCCATTCCGCATGTGACGTTAAGCTAAAAGAGTTAACCCTTTTAGTGCTACGATATTGAATACGTAGACTTCGTCTTTCTCCTGTGAAAAGACTAAACAGCAACGTGTATGAGACGTTGACTTAGGATTTTTGGTAAATCCTCAGCCTTCAACGGATTTAACGTGCTCTTACCGATTACCGTTTGAATCGGGCTTACATGCGGATTGTTTAAATCCGTTCCGCATGTGATTGTAGGCGTCAAAAAATGCTAATAGATATCCAAACACAAAAAATCACTCAAAACTGGGAAAATCACCCAAAACTCAGTATTTCCTGTCTCGCCAGCGAGACAGTCTTTACTGTCTCGCTAACGAGACAGTCTTTTGCTGTCTCACCGGTCGAGACAGTATTTGCTGTCTCGCCCAACGAGACAGTATTTGCTGTCTCGCCAGCGAGACAGTAAATTTGCTGTCTACAGCATTGAAATGGTCAAATAACCACCCCAATAGCTGCCCTACACGTGTCCATTAACTGCCAAAGGACATGGGAACATCGTGGGCGAAAATCACGTTGAGAACTGCCAGAATAACTGAATTTCAAGACGTGGGAAGACGGTTACGAGAAAACTGCCAGGAGTATCGACAGCATTTTGCTGTCTCGCCCGTCGAGACAGCAAATGCTGTCTCGCGAGCAAACACTGTCTCGGGGCTATAAATACCCCTCGAGATCATTTTTAGAGGTAGGTTGGCACAAGTACGATCCAAGGCTGACCAGAGAGCATTTTCAGAGCAGAGAGAGTGTTCTTGGAGCAACCCCTTGACATTCAAGCTTTGACTTGATTTCAAGAAGAACGACTATCTTACTCCGATAAGATATTGTTTCATATTCTCACTTCGATAACGAAGGAAGAATCATAAGCCCCTCACGATTCAATCAGAATCTGTGATTCGGTGGTCAACGAGCTAAAGCGCTCCCGGCACAGGCAAAGATCCCACGAAAGCAGTGATCCAAACAACGATCCTGCGTTTATTTTCTCAAGAGTTGTAATTTTTATTTTTGTTGTGTAAAAGAGTCTTATAAAAAGGCTGTTTTCTTTGAATTTATTGTAATCGACCGAAGATATAATGAATTCGACAACAAGATCAACTTTTGACGAAACCAAACTGGCGACCACAGTGGGAGCCAACGGTCTCGCTGCCGAGACCGTCGTGTCGCAGCCGATCATCAAGATCCCAATTGAATCAGCGGTCGAGTATGAGTTCGACCAAACGAAGTTTGAGGAATACTTGTCATCCTCATCTGTAAAGATTTCCTCGCCTCGCAAATGCAGGAAGACTTTATCTTCGTTGAAGCTTTTTAAATGGTCAAATGCTACAAATGAAGACTCTCGTCTGATTGTTGCTGAGAATTCTACTCGCAACATCTCTGCTCACAATGACTCTTCCCCAGTTAAAGAGTCATGGAATCAAATCCCACCGGTACTGACAAAAAGGGCTCGCCAGAGACAACGTCAGCGCCGCGCTCGCCAAATGGCTAAAGCTTTGGAACAAACCGACGGAGTTCGTTATCACGCGGACTTAGAGTCGAGGAGGCATCGAGTGAGTCAGTTGTCTCAACAAGCAATCACTCATGTCTTTACTAAACCAACGACGGATGAATGGATTCTTGTAAAAAGGGCTCACTCAACCCTCAAAGAACGCATACAAAAACGTCGTGCAAAGACCGCTCATACCCGTGCTCTCCTACAACAAAGGATTAAAGGGAAGAAAGAAACGGTGACCAAAGAACCACCAAAATTCTGTAAAGCTTGGATCCCAAAGTCTGGAGTTGTACAAAACCAACATTCGGAGCCCGTGAAGATTCCATACCCACAAGGGGGTGGTTCTAAACGTGTGATTCTTGACATAACCTTGGATCGCTCAAAGACAGTAATAAATCGTCCCGAGAATGCCAACAAGGTTTTACACCCTCAGAAGGAGACGTGTTCACCAAAAGGTATCGTCATACCTGAGAGGTCATACCAGCAGACGATAAAAATTTTCGGCAATCATACCGATGAATCATACTATCAAGCTAGGGGTATGAACAAAACACGAAAGAGAACTGTCTGGGAAATAATCTCTCATTGTTACCGTACACGACTCACTAGAGCCGAAATGTCAAGACCCAAACTGAGACATTTCCACAAGAAGCTTACTGCTCAAGAGGATGAATTCTCTGAAGCCACTATCAATATGGTTGATAAAAGAAAGCATGAAGGGATATCCTTAGAGGATGAACTTTCAGACACTTGTTCAGCCGTTGCTTCGGATGATACGATGTCTAGCGCAGGACAAGCCAGAGAAGTGTTCATGATCACCACTGATCAGTTCACTCAAATACTTCAAGAAGCCCTAGCCAGACAGCGTGAAGAAATTAGGGCTGAAATGAAAACAGAGATGGAGTCAGCCATCAAACAAATGAAAGAACTGTTAGCTCAACGGCCTCAATCTCCTGAGTCCAGCCAACGAGCTGAATCCAGCTGCCATGTTCAGAATGTCATAGACGACAGTGATCCAGAAGTGGATGAAGTCATCTTGGCTGATACACCTCCCAATAGCAATAACGCTGGGGGTGGTTTAACGGATTCTCCCAGCAATGACATTGGGGGTGATTCGATGGTGCCTCTTACAGGGGGTGATCAAACTCATTCTCCTCAATGTCCTTCGAATGAAGATGATGATGAGAGAATGAAAGAGCTTGAAAACAAAGTCAATACTTTGATGACGGTTCAAGAGGTGAAAAAGACGGGTATTCCATGTCCTTATCCAAGAGAATGGGATTCAATTCCATACCCGACAAAATTCCATCTGATCAACTTCACACCGTTTGAAGGAAAGAGCTCGCCTATTCAGCACTTGATTTATTTCAAGTCACATTTGGGCATGATATCTGGAAACGAGGCTTTAATGGTCCGGTCATTCGTTGGCACCCTTCGTGGACCCGCCTTCGATTGGTATCGACGCCTCAAACCAGGGAGCATCAATTGCTGGAATGACATGGAAAGTTTGTTCCTCAGCAATTTCTTCGACGATGATACCGAAGTGTCAATCGGAATCCTTTTGGATGAAAAGCAAAATGACGGAGAGTCGGTCGATAATTTTATCAAACGCTTCCGTAACAAGGCAATGAATTGCAGAGATCCTGTCACAGAGGAATTCATCTTGCAGACATGCCACAACAATCTTTCCATCGATGTCCTGGAAGTCCTGGGAGTCGTACCATCCAAAACTTGGAAGGATTTGAAAATGCGCGGTGATCAAGCTGAATATTTTCTTAAAAGGAAGAAAACTGAGAGGAGCCAACCGACGACGTGTGCAATCACTGGGAATGCGACTCTCGACACGAGGTTCCAAAAGGAGTATTCCTTCGAAGATGATGAAACTCTAACCATTTTGAAATACCTCCTGGCCAACGACAAAATCGAGCTGCCACCTATTAAAGATCAAGAGGGTGCTCAGATGGTTACGGATCCAAACTACTGCGCATACCACAGAAGGGTTCTTCATCCCACTAATATCTGCTTTGGACTCAAAAATAAGATCCAAGCCTTAATTGACTCCGGCATCATAACGGCAAAATAAGCCAAATGAGGACGCATCTAACTCCAATTGGATGCACGAGTATAAACTGCTTCTCCATGTCACTCCAAAGAGTATACGAGTATAAACTGCTTCTCGATCATCCGACTAAATACAACCCGGTCTCACAAAGGAAACTGGGGGTGGATGATTTATGTAACAGGAAGTTCCTAGAGAATCTTATATTCTTAAGGATAACCCGAACATGTGAATGATAATGACGTACTCCTCGTTATACCCAGTTTTACAAAGAAAACTGGGGGTCGATAATTTATGTAACGGGAAGTTCCTGGAAGAATGTCAAATATTCTTAAGGATAACCTGATTACTATGAACAAAATGAGAAACACTACACTCCCGTTATGATTTATACTCACACTTCCATTACTCCTTTGGTCAAACCTTTAAACAGTTAGGACCAAAGCCAAAATTCCCTCTCGATTCGTTCCATGAACGAGAGGTCAACAAATTGAACGATCAAACCTTTAAACAGTTAGGATCGTCTCAACCCCTTATTTGGTCAAACCTTTAAACAGTTAGGACCAAAGCCAATATCTCCTCTCGATTCGTTCCATGAACGAGAGGTCCACAAATTGAGTG
>BQKN01000913.1:89683-123083 GCA_022839385.1 Asparagus kiusianus | reverse complement strand
TTATGACATGGATTATGCCTTGGAAACAATGAAGCCTTACCTAGATGATTAGTTCCATTCAAATTAGCCAAAAGAATGATTTTTATTACGAAAATGCTATTTGTCTCGCAAAGCCCATGAAGGGGCTGCAGCACATGAAGGGGCTGCAGCACATGAAGATATTGCTTTTGGGGCATTGACACAATTTTTCCTTAACTTTTACCCTTTAAATCCATTAATAATTATTTTCTAAAGTTCAGAATGATTTTGTAAAAACTACACTATAGGGAGAATGATTTCCTTGGAATTTAAATATTTTGTGAGGGTTTTGTGCAAAACATTTCAAAGTTTGGAGGCTTTTTTAAAATTTACCATGAATTTTTTAAGCTAATGGTGAACAAGGAGATTGAAGCTTAAACCTGGAGGGCTCCCGGATTTAGTTAAAGTAATGCATAAATAGGAATTATTAATTGCCAATTAGCACAGTTGACTCATCTTCACTCATCTTAGATATCTATCATGACTACATATTATTTAATATTACACGTCCAATGCTATGCAGTTTCATGTGGATAATGACTCCAAATTGGGAAAATTTGCAAAATAGACAATTTTTATGAAATATATAGCGAAATAGATAACTTTGAAAAATAATTAGCAAAATAGACCTCTTTTAAAAAAAAAGGTCGATTTTGAAAAACAAAGCTTAGAAAACATACGGGACTACTAGTCTCGTATGTTTAGAGCCAACTAATCACGGATTAGTGACTCAGAAAACATACGGGACTAGTAGTTCCGTATGTTTTCTGAGTAGAAAATTTTACTAATCCGTGATTAAAACATACGGGACTACTAGATAGCAACAAAATTTATATTCTTTTTAGTTTCATTCTAGCCCACTTTTAATTAATCATCTTGTCTTATTGGCTTTAATTATTCATCCTTCTTTTATAACATTTCAAGTGTTTTTCACTTTTATAACATTATACCTTCTTAAGTCAAGCTTGGTTTCATGCCGATCTAAATAACGCGAAAATTCAAATTAGCTTTAGATTATAGTTATTTCTTGTCAATTCAATTATTACATGAAAATTTTAAATTTGGTGTAGCCCATTCAAACAAACATTTAAAAAAAATAATCACAATAGTAAAGTTTGAAAACATAAGTGAGAAAAATAATCAAAGTGGAACTGAGAAAAAAAATTTAGTAAAGAAATAAGTCAAAAATACTTAATCATAATATTTAATCACGTGCATTGCACGTGCATAAATCCTAGTATATATGTGTGTGTGTGTGTGTGTGAGGGGTTTTCTCAAGTTCTGGAAGTAATATGTGAAAGTTTCAAATTTTTACGGGTTAATCGCAACAAGCCCAAAGTTATTGGGAATCTAGAAAGATATTTATAAGTAGTGGATGGCATATTCCCATCCACTCATTCCAATTCCCAACCACTCCCTAGCCTATGTGAATGTGGGCTCCGATTTCAATGAGTGAAGGTGAATGTCACCTCACTACCAAGCACAAAAACTCCGTACAGTTCTAGCAATATGCGGGCGTCCTCACGTTTTCTTCACTGTCCTTTCTTTTTCCTATGAGTAAACAGAAATTTGTTTGTTCAAGTGTTATCATTTGCATGAAAAAGGTCAGAATATAGTCACAAATTTTCTGTCCATTAAGTTGTTTCTTTATTTGGTCTTGAAATCTTAAAATTTCTGTTGAATCAGTTGATATAGCCAACCCTGGCAGCTCTCACTCCCAGCTGAATCACCAAAATGAATCACGAGCTCCCTAATTACCGTCAAAAGTCCCCGACTACCTGCAGCATCTTTAAAGCCAGTTCCTGCTGTTTAAGCCAAGATCTATCAATTAGAAAATATAAAGTTAGAAATTATTAAGGGGCCAAAACTAAGAAAATCAAGGGACTCTCAGACACCCAGAAACAATTTGTCTGTCCTATCAGTTTACATTTTGTACAGTTTTCAAGACCTTCAGCACAAGAACCACAATTTTGCTTGACATCGTCCGTACATTAAATTACCGTATAAATACACAAATACGATCGACATGCATAAACCAGGAACATGACTATTAGATGTCCCAAAACCAGGATAAATGCCACCAAGGTTAAAACATATATAACATACATGTACCATTACAAAAATAGGGAATTATGAGTTGTACTCTTCACAAATGAGACACAGTTGACTTAAATCGCCCGGCATTGGGAGCACTGTTTCCATTTGTATGCAGGAACAGTTGCAGGGAAGAACATTTGCCTAACCCCTTCGGCTTTTATTATCGGGAAAATGATCCCTGAAGCTGCCTATAAAAAAATAAAAAAAATTAAAGAAAAATAAAAGAAAAGAAGAAAATTGGACCAAGTTAATAACGAGAATAGGAAACAAAAATTAAACAAGCAATTAATATCAATGTCTTGATAAAGAAAGCAAGCAATAACATTGTTAATGATGACTCACTGAAATCAATCTTGCACCGATCCATAGCTTCCTGGGAGAAGGAAACGGCAGCAATAAACGGCCAACACCATAGATTGCAACAGCAAAGAAGTGGCAAACCAAGCTTAATGGACGAGGATTAAGACCAGATAGCAAAGCAACAGGTCCATTGGAAAACACACCACCAAGGCTGAGATAATCGAAACAGGCTTGACGCATCTCATTCCTTGCTTGATCTGGTGAGGCACTGAATACCTTGTACAAGGCACCGGCCAAGGTGTTTATCGTAGAAGCCACTGGCTGCAAAAAGAGAGGGATAACATGTGAATTTTTTTATCTTGAATAACAAAAACTTCTATATGCAGTGCAAGAAAACATTCCGCTAGGTACAGGAATCTAAAATAGAATATATACCAAATTGAACCCCCCAAAAAACGCAAAGCGTTAGGAAACCAAATTCCAGTACAAAAATTTTTGCAATATTACTGCATTACTTAATAGTCGCAGGAGAAAAGTAATAATAATAAAAGATATTGCTATAGTAAATAATCACATCAGTCATAGATAATATACCATATCATACAAATAAGACAAAATATTCTTATTTGGAAACTCAGTAATATTTTTCATTTACAGGAAAATAACTGAAGAGATTTGACTGAAAGTTAACAAGTTTGAAAAATTATAGTATCCTATGGATTACCTTGCGCAAGGTATAGAACGATTCTAAATATTTGCACAGGGAAGCAGCATCATGGAGATTGGGCAAAGGCTTGAGGAGATTTCGAAGAACAACTATATCAGACAATGCCACAGTCATTCCTCCACCTGTTAAAGGATGACGCATGTTGAATGCATCCCCCATTAAAAGGGCTCCAGGAGTTGGATATGGAGCAGCTGGCATACTCTTATTTGGCATAGTTCTTATGCTTCCTCTATCAATGGCTGAAATAAAAGCATCATGCAGCTTAGCTGGGACCTGAATGATGAGATACATACATGTAAGAAGCGTGATAAATGCAAATAAGGAATGAGGAAATCTAGTACCATCATCACAAGCTGTTAAATTACATGATTTGATGATCATCTCTGATAGAAAAATAACATTAAAAGTATTAAGCGTAACTTTGTTCCAAAGAAATAATAGGATGTGATTTATTAGCTTCCATGTACACTTCCAAGTGGGGATTTTTTGCAGCTCCAAGGGAGACACTATGTTTTCCTTTCATCTTTGGGTTTGTGCCATATTAGACCCCCAAGTCTTTGTTAATTCTATATTAGATCCCCTGAATCTTCATATTTGTTTGAAATGAGGGTCTCATTCAAAGCAACTTAACAAATTTAGGGGTCATATTCACAATAACTTAATAGATTTGGGGGTCGTATTTAAACAACTTAATGAATTAGGGGTCCAATTTAGAAATATGAAGATTTGGGCGTCCAATATAGAATTAACAAAGGTTTGGGAGTCTAATATGACATAACCCTTCTTTTCCTTCCCAACCACCACCAACTTCTCCTTTTTCCTCTATCTAGTAGACAAACAAGACCTTACCTCGTGAATTCTTCGTGCTCACAACCAAAATTAGCCTATGAGACCACACAATAAAAAAGAAAATTGCAAATCGTACTAAAATGTACCTGAGGAGCTACGACAGTCTTCAGGTACTTAGCCATTTCACCATTTGCTATAGAAGGCACTTTCTGGCCGGGTACATCAACCAAACAGCGGACTTCGGTGCTGCTTATAGGATAAAATAGTATCGGAGAAGGATCAGCCAAGACAACATGCCCATGGTTTGGATATGGAAGCTCACAGTTCTCAAGGACCAAACCAACAAAACAAGAAGGTACATCCACCTGCGTTGTATAAAGTAATTTAATGTTTTGTTACTCCTTAGTAAAGAAGGAATGGCCATTGTGGATGAAGACTTTTTTTTTTTTTTTTTGATAACCCAACCCAGAATCAAACCCAAGACTATGAGAGTCATATTGGAACCTCCCAACCGTCCAGATCACCTGTGGTGGGTGTGGACGAGGACTTCATAAGTAACAAGAGAATATATTGTAGGCTAAGTTGTTTTCTTCACCTTTGGAGAGCAGAGAACACGCCGCAGATTTGAGAAGCAACCATCACATACAATTGTAAGAGGTGCATAAGCTTTGAGTTCTTCACCAGATTTGGACTTGTATGACACCCCCTTAACTGTCCCATTCTCTTCAATCAAAGATGTTACGATTCCCTGCTCCAACTGGACACTGCAAAAGTCAGAGCAATCATATTAAAGAAACAAAATTCACCATGAAGTGTGTATCAGATAAAAAGAAACTAAATAACCAGAGATGACATGCTGCAAAATCATTCATTTCAAAGTAACAGGAAAGAATTACGTCTTTTGATAGCAATATGCAAAACTTGTTCATACTTAGCCTGCATTACACTTGGAAAAGAAATAAACTACAATATGTTACACGTTACTTAATCATGAAAACTTACATATCAAGTCCTAGAGTCATGAAGTATTATTTAAATCTGGGTAACTTCACTTTCTTAGTTTCTGCAGATTGATCCAACAGGCCATACAGTGTGGAGTCACACATCCAATTGTGCATCCTATTGATTTTCATGGCCAAATATGCTTTTAATGAATAGAACGATTCAGTATGTCCACTCCACCTAAAACTGGAGCTGTTGGCATTTATAGATTAACTTAGTCCGGCTTCAACAAAATTAGTTGTCGTCTTTCCATATTATTATTCTTATTTTCTGTCATATGTTTAATACTTGTTTCCTAAAATCAAAGAAAAGAAAATAGGACCCCGGAAACCATTAAAAGTTGATTTCCATCCTTGAAAAACACCCCATCATCCAATAATATGGTGACAACTCATCTCATCTTTAAAAATGAGTCACATCATCCAATAATATGGTGACAACTCATCTCATCTCATTAAAATTTGATTTCCATCCATTTCCTCAAAATAAATCATGAAATGTGTTTCCCTAAATATGAGTCACATCATCCAATAATATAATGACAACTCATCACATCTCATCTCTTTTCTTAGTTTTAAGAATAAACCAAACACAAGAAAAGAACCTATTATAGAAAATAGATTTCTTATAATTGATTTCCTTGTTTTTTTAGCCAACCAAACAACCTCAAAATAAGTCATGAAATTTGTTTTTTAACAAATCACCCACATCATCCAATAATATGGTGACAACTCATCTCATCTCATCTCCTTTCTTACTTTTAAGAAGTGAACCAAACACAAGAAATGAACCTATTATAGGAAATATGTTTCCTTTTTTTTCCTTATTTTTTTAGCCAACTAAACAGCCCCTTAAACAAAAACATTCATTCTCCGAAGGTATGATGCTAATTTTTATGTCTAATGGCAACATCTAAAGCAGTTGTCAGTAATGCTCCTCTGGAAGCTCTTTCTTGTAACCAGATCATTTTTCCATAATAAAGTTGCCACATAAATATATTAAACGGCATAGTCCTTAGGTTCAAAAAGGATAAAACATAGTAGATAATCATAAATATCAATAAATACTAAGAATGTGAAGGATCATATCAAGGAAGCTAGATGTAATAGAAAAAAAGTAAATTAATCTAGTTTGAAAATTTTCTGAAGTTCTTCAACTTTCACTTCAGATTTTAATATTCACTTCAAAAAAAAAACAATTATTTGACTAAGGATCAACATAAGCATTACATAAAAACTTGGGAAATAAAAAAAAAGGTTACTTGGGCAAAGACGCAGCTTTCTCTCGCATCCTTTGAATAAACCGCCCATTGTGAAAACTCCTACCCGCAACATCTGAATGGTATTCTTCCAAGGGATAAGACAATTTGGTATCCTTACCATCCTTGAAAAGAGCATACCCAAGTACCCTCTGGGCATCAATTTCATCCACACAATCTGGAAAATAAATATTTGTTTAGTGTACAGTGTTCTCAAGATTGCAAATGATTGCGCAATAAAAGTCAACAGCCAGATGCAATTGAACAATGCGCCAATTTCCAAATATTAGATAATAATGAAGAGCTCGGAGTAATTTACTCAAGCAAGAATTAGTGATGCGATTAAATCCTTACCCTCAAGGCCCAGCTCAATTAGTTTCAAGTAGCCTCCAGGTTGTAACAATTCACCAACAATTCTATCAGGTTCTGTCAAATCTCTCTCAATTACATGCACTCGCTGCCCATCCTACAAACAATAAAATCCAATTCCTTCAAAACTCAGTTTAGAGGCCTGGACATGTCCTATGAAAGGATGTAAGGATTGTCTCATGAAGGAAATATATGATGTATATGCTGGCATGCCCACAAGTAACAAAGAAAAAAAAACTTTAATAAAACAATGATGTAAAGTACAACACAATTAAACAGATAGAATTTACCATTTTGCTACAATGAACTTTTACCTAGGAATCTAGGATCGACTATTTCCTACTAAACTTCCCGTAGAAATACTGATAACTGAAACAACATTGCTTCTCCATACTGTCTTTCTCAAAAATCAAGCTTTACTTCTTCATTACATGAAAAGGTTCCTACCTCTTTTAATTTCACCATCTTGGATCTGAAACCTAGTGAAATCCATCTCTCTTGAATATATTTGGTGACCAATCAAATTCTACTTGTTTTTTTAATCTCAGCAAGTAAAATATATCTCAAAGTGAGTTGATAAGCTCAATAAATGGCTTCAACTTTAGACACTGTGTTCATTTAAAAGAATCAACAAGCACTTGGTTCTTTATATGTGTGTAAAAAGTAGCAAGTATTTGGTCACGTATATACTTACCAGCATATTAAGTAGTGTTTTTCACAGAATGAGTATATTTATCTCAAAAGAGGATGTCAATCAAATATATGCAGAATGAGTACATTAGTTGAAAAGATTCCCACCCTTTCAACTCCATTTTAAAAGGCCCCATTCCCCACTTTTTGGCTATATGTTCAGATCATGTTGCACTCAACTCCAACTAATACTCCCGATAAACCTGATTAAACTGTATCTTAACGAACTACAAAATAATAGTGTCCAGCCAATTGCAATTAATTTGGTTAATTGTGCATACACCCCGTACGCTCTTTTTGTTTTGAACTTAACATCATAGTTTCATTGTAGTTCATTATTGGATATAGACCCCCCAGGTCTTCTGCCTCTTTTACACTTGGTGAAATGTTGGTAGATATGCCACTAGGTGAAAATACTGAGTCTATCTGAGGATAAAAGAGTTAAAAGTAATTTAAGCCAGGGCTCTATCTGCAACAATAAAACTACAGGTGTAGAAAGTCCAAAACAGCCATACAACCGGGGACCTACGTGTAACTAACCCGTAATTTGTTTCCTTATTTGAAAGAACATTTTCTTCTCATTACATTTCAATTTCAAGCATGATACATGTCATGTTACAAACTTTTAACCTTGCCTTCTTGTTATTAAAAAAAAAAAGAAGATGAACTTCCTACTGTATTCATATAAATGCAAAACTGAAACTTCGCTAAACCAAATAAGAAAGGAGACCAAAGAGTCATAAAGTATAAAAGAAAATATATCGAACAATATTGGAAAAAAGATACACGAGATACCAAAGTGGAAAGAAAATATGTATAGGGAGCATTCATGGGGAGCAGGTAGGGCACTGTTGAACGCTAGTAATGGTGGATTAACACCAGACTCAATAAGGGTGCTGCAAAGCAATAAGAAGTTTGCTCCGAGTTTGATCCTTGATTAATGATTATTCTAAATTCCATATTACTTTTGTGCTGCAAAACAATAAGAAGTTGGTTCTTGTGTTACTGCTTCTGTGCTCATTTGATTTTATTAACAGATATCCAAAATCTCAAAAGGTTTCTTAAAACAATTAATCAATTTTAGAGATTTCATCTCCCATTTTTCCATACGACACATAAATTAACCAAACATCAATGAACATAATACCAAGAGTTTTTTTTCCATATGTGCCCTAAAAATCATAGTAATAGTTATTTTACCTTCTAAATTGTAGTAGCCTTTCGATTGTGTCCCTTCTAACCTTAAATGAATACTCGTCATTTAAGTTTTGTTAAAATGAATAATCTTTCCATACATAGCTGCTTAGTTAAACTAATGAAATTTAAAAATTAATCGTTATTAGTATTAGTTGGCTAGATCAGATTGGTGGAGAGTAGGGGATGCAAAACAGTTCAGATTTGAGGAAAAAGATTCAACCTTTCCAAGCGCATAGGCAAGGGCCGATCCGGCGACTCCGGCGCCGACGACAACAACGTCAGGCCCATCGCGGGACCCACATTCCCCGTCTCGTGATGACGTCATCTCAACAACCTCGCCAGCCATCTTCTCCTCATTATTGACCTTGTTCTTCTTTCCTCTGCGGAAGAATTGCGAGAGGAGAAGGAACCCTAGAATCGAAGCCACGATCCCTCCGAAGAGATGCTGATTCAATAACATCACCATCTTCTCCTTTAAAGCTCAATAGACTGAAGCCCCCGCTTTTTTTTCCTCCCCCTCTCTCTCTCTCTTTCTTCTGCTTAAATTACCAACAAATTAATATGACGAGAGAGATCCGGTCCTCCGCCGGTGTGTTCTCCGCTCTGGTATTTTTTCCAATTTACTCTTTCTAATTTTTTATTGTCACGAGGTTTAACACGTGATGAATATTTTGTATTGATTGAGTAGTGGATGTGCACGTGCTACGTTCAACCTGCAGCCGCGGAAGGAAAATGAAAGGATGCCAATAGCTCCGTGTCGTATCATCTAATTGCGATGGGACCCTCATATAGTTATATTTATTGCGAATGCACCCTTGTATTACTAGCACAAGTGCAAGTATGCTCTCTTAATGAACTTTTTTCACTCTTTTAAAATTAAAAAAGAAAGGTAATTGAGGGCATATCCATACCACAAGGGTAAATCCGCCTCCTCAAAACCTTTTTGGTGACTTAAGCATAAAAAATAATTCATTCAGGAGGTCTATTCGCCCAAATAGAATTATAGAGAGTCTATTTGCAAATGGGTGATACTAAAAGAGTTTATTCCTAATTACCAAAAATAAATTGAATCCTTGGCTCTCCATGAAATTTGGAGGATTCACTAACTTTTTCTAAAATTCTTAACGTCTATAAAACCTCCTTGATCCAAATAAAAAATATAGAAATAAAAAGTAAGACAAAACCTCCTAAAGCTTTGGTGAGTTCAAAAAATTCTCTAACCTTTATTAAATAATCGTTAAGTACTAAGTTAAGGAATAAAGCTTGATGTTAGGCTTGATGTTTGATTACTATTTTATGTCCATATGCTATGAAACTTTTATGCAAGATTTGTGGGTTATGGTGAAATTGTAGTTGTTTAAGCATGAAAATGTTGTTTAACTTTTGGTAAAATTGTGTCATGGCCCCAAAAACAATATCTTCATGTGTTGCAGCCCCTTCATTTTTTTCCCCATGTGGTTCAGCCCCAAGAAGTATCGCATCATGTGCTGCAGCCCTCTTTTAGCAATTATTACTCGCCAACTAAGCATAGAGAGAGTATAAAACGTACAAAACCCCAAAATGCATAGACAAGTGGTTGAAAGAGATTCACAGGTACACGAATAATATTCTTTCTTATGAACAACCATCATCATATTTGCTTAATTCAGTTTGTTCTATTTCTGAGTTTTTCCATTCATGGTTACCTTTGTGATCTTTTTTTTTTGTGAGAAAAGGCTGTTACCTATCTTGAGTTTGATTTGAAACCTGGGCCTCTTACAGCAACTCAGATGACTTTATAATTGTGACATTGAGGCAGCCATTTTTTTATGACGTTAGAATCCCTTTATTGTTCATGCTCAGTGGAACTTTCCTTTCTTTACTAGCAATATGATCCACTTCAAGTTGTGATTAGTTCCATAACTTATCTTACTTTTTATGCCATGGACTGAACTAATCCTGCAATTGTTCATCCTGGCTTAGTTAAACGTGGGACTTATCGAGGTGATCCTCAACAAGCATATACCCATAAGAGAACATTATCCTTCGCATGCATTCCATACTTCATCCATGATTACTCAATATGGTAAAAATATCAAGCTTTTGATCTCTTCCCCCATTACTGTGTTTCAATAAAGACGCGGGTATAGCAATTTCAATGATTTGGGGGGACTAATTACAAAATATGAGAGATTCGAGGCACTGATGTTGAAAATTTGAAATAGTCCTTTTATTTTACTAGGTACAGAACTTGAATTTTCTACTTTTATAACCCACCGCATGCCTAAGCGATTACGATCTGATGGGACGAATCATGTTAGAGGAGAATAATAACAGATGCGCCAGAGTCAGCTAAGTATGGATCCGGGAATGATAAAAAAACCAATCATGACCATATTTTAAGCATGCATCAATGTTGTGTGAGCTGGTTCTAGAGTGTTGGCTGATGAAAAGAGGTTATGTAAAGGGAAAAGCAAAGAATCTTGGTAAGCATTGAATTAATCTAAAATGCTTGAATCAAGCACATCAGTAGGACAAGACAAGCAATTTGGGGGAACTAATATCAATTTCAATGATTTGGGGGACATTTCAAAATATGAAAGATTTAAAGGACTGATATCGAGAAAAAAAAACACTACAAAGGAAAGAGAAAATCACCTGGAAACAAGATCTTCTTCACCTGAACCTATTATGCAGTGAGGGGGATAAGGGTGCTCAGGTTTATTGGGATGGTGAGAATCGAGGAATACCATTACAGGCCATTTCCTCTCACAAAACACTTCGAAAGTTATTAAAGTACGACGGTGGGAGGGAGGGAGGGAGGGAGATCATAATATATCATTCCAATCCTTAAATTGATAAGCCTGAAAGCATAAAAATCAAGGAATGTGTGGTAGTTAGAGAGAATATCAGTTGATTGTTACCTCTTTTTCTTTACATTATTCTATCTTATTGCAGCTAGAACATGTTCTATTATGACCAACTTAAAATTCATTTTAGGTAAACAGAGGTCTTGGCCTGACTGCAGATATCATTGATCACTGTAAATTGGTGCTCAAATTTCCACCTGGCACAAACAGTGCCTAGGTCAAGAAATTGCAAGGCATCACTTGCATCTGGGTAGATGTTCTGATAAGAGAATTTGTACTCAACTCTTATGTTATGTTAGGGTTATTTATTTTATGACATCTTTTGTTGCTTCAAAAACACGAGTATATATAGCCTCCCTTGGAGCACAAGGAAAATAATTATTATTTGTATTTTTACTATTATTTATTATTGCTATTAGTATTATTGCTATTAGGTCAAGCATACACGGCACAGCTTGACAATGCTTTTATCCCTCTGGTATTCTACAGCCTTCTCTGTCTCTGAAACAGTGAGTCCATGATTTACTTCAAATCTCGTTACATGTATATCGTTTCTGTTTGCTTAGTTAACCCAATTTTTTATACGACACCTTGAGCACTCCTGTAATAGAGATGGCAAGTCGGCTAATAGATTGTAGGCAAATCAGATCATAGCTCAGAAGAATTAATTTGTGTTATTACGTAGTAGTTACAGTGATACAACGATTTCCTTCTTGTATTATTTAAAGCTTACTATATGACCACACGAACTCTGCTCAAGAATGTAAATAATAGTCACCGCTTGTAGAGTCGGTTGCATACATCAGTCAACCTTAATTTGTTTGTCTTTGGTTTTCCTGTTGGTGAAAGTTTACCAAAAAAAACCCTGCAAGTTTGTAGAAAACTCTTGAAAGTTTACAGAAACCCCCCTAAAAATTTACCGAAAACCCTCTGCAAGTTAACAGAAAACCCCTGAAAGTTTGTAAGTAGATCCCTGAAACTTATATATATATATATAAAGGCATCGTAACTAAATGGGCTATTGGGTCACCCATGAACCACCCATTTAGTAAATGGGTGGATGAGAACCGACTCATTTAGCAAATGCTAAATGGGTTATAAATGGTCAAGTGGTCATAAATGTGACCACCCATTTATGACCCAACCAAACCCAACCAAAACCACCCATTTGACATGCCTCCAGTCCAGCCTTTATTTTTTATCCCCCTTTCTTGGAATTACCACATTGCATGTGATTAAATGGGTAGGAAGGTGGTTGTTAACAAACTCCAACGTTTTGTTTAATTTTCTACCACTAATGTTTGAACTTTGCACTGTACTTTATAATAATATATGTTACATTATAATAATGATCACATGAGTACTTTATATTATATCCTAAGTAGCAGGTACACAATTCCAACTAATTAAATATACAAGTATCAAAAATCAAACAAAAAAGGTTCTGCACAGTGACGAATCATTACAGATTAAGATAAAGAAAACAAATTAAAAAATTATGACATGGATTATGCCTTGGAAACAATGAAGCCTTACCTAGATGATTAGTTCCATTCAAATTAGCCAAAAGAATGCTTTTTATTACGAAAATGCTATTTGTCTCGCAAAGCTCATCACGCACGCAGCACGCAAGAGAGAGAAACAGGGGGAGTGGGACCCACAGCTGATTTTTTTCCCCTGTGGGTCCCACCCCCTGTTTCTCTCTCTATTGCGCGCTGCGTGTGTGATGGGCTTTGCGAGACAAATAGCAGCTCCCTTTTTATTACCTTATTTTCTGAACAACACAACTTTATGAATATCAATTGACGTATAAAGCTAAGAAAAAACACAATCATAGGAAGTTGATAGTTACATGTAAGAGAGCTTAGTGAGATCTTGTGGATGAAGTTGTTGATCTCTTCTGCAGTTTGAGAATCCATATAATATGGGAACAGTTCAACTGAACTAGATCTTCATGCCGCAGACCTGAAGAATTCCAACCAAGCAAAATTAATCATTGCAAGGAGATCTAATGATCATTAAAGACATGAAATAAAAATTAGTAAATCTACACCTATTCCATTCTCTATATTGATTTTAGAAGGATGTATAATGAGCTTTTATATAAGTCCAAATATCAGAGTTATATAAAAGGGGTTTTCTAATAACCCCTAAACTTAAAGGGGGTTTTCTGATATTTTTTAAGTTAAGGGGGTTTTCCGATAATCATCCAAACCTAAGGGGGATTTATGATATTTAGCCTTTGTATAACGCCCAAAAATAATTTTGATCGACTGCATAGAGTTTCATATACAACCATAACAAAAGTCGTATTTTACACCACGAGAAATTATGGTAAAAGAAAACATAAAAGTGAGAAACACCAAAGACTTCAATGCTAAAATAAGCTAGAATACTCTACCACTACTGTAATAACAAATCTAATGCCTAGTGCTATTAAGTTATACTTGTCTAAGTCAATTAAAGCATCAAGAATTTAATCTGTCAAATTCTAATTTCACGCAATTAATATTCTCATTATCATCAGTGTCGTCTTCTTAGCCAATTCCACACCAGAATGGGGTCATGGAGCAAGATAACCATAATGAGAAGCCGATATAGAAGGCTGGATGAAGTTTTAAGGCCAGTGTACCAACCAATAATTTATGACAGCTCTCTTTGTTGGAGTCAAGTTTCTTAAAGAAGCTATAAGAATAAATGAGAGGCATAATGCTAAGGAACCTTTTTTAAGTTAAATTAGTGCTTAGAGACCAAGTTGGTTTACTTGGAAGTAAATGAATCCCAGATTTGCTAAATTATGTAGTTTATTAATGCACCTAAGGACCACCTTCCCAAGGTATCCTAGAGGAATAAACAGCTCAGTAGACAGGACGATAGGTATGGATATCAGTCAATTTCATTTACTTCAGGCAAGATATAGGCCTAGGAACCAATTGACATAACTTGGTCATAATTATAAGCTTGATGTTCAAATATAATCAGGTGACGTTCGAAAATTGAAGTTGATGTCTATTATTTGTATGTATGAACATCTGTGTGTAAGATCAAGATGGCATACCTGGTTCATAAAATGCAGCATCTTCCTTCTTCTGCGCTGGCAGGCAAATCACTGGGTAATTTGCTGCAAGAAAATAGAGGCGGTAAGTGATAGATTAACTCTGAAAGGAATTATCCTCACTAACAATATGATGATGTACCAAAATAACAAAGTTTTTGGGACTGCTTACCTCGTCGGGACTTCATAGTGACTCAAAGATTCCTGAAACTTTTTCCAAAGAGGGCCTGTCTCCTGGAAATTCACATTTGCTGGCCCTCCTAAATAAGCCTGGACAATGAACTCATAGTTTCTTTGCCTGCTTTCAACAAATTGCCACACAAGCAGAAGTAAAATGATTGTTAATAATGTAACAGACAGTAAAATATTATCGATCCAATACACTCTCAATAAACCTATGAAATTTCAATGTGAAGAATTAAATAACGACTCTTATAATTGTTTCATTAGGATTACATGAAAGTTAGTTGGTAGTGTTCCTCATGCTTCTTTTGCAAATAATATTGACTTTTTTGTGGTGTTTTCCTTCTTTTTTTTTCAGGAATAAAATGATAACATGCTCGAGGGTGCAGATTCCATCAGAACATCTCCATAGAACTGGTGATCCATAACATTAAGGGTGGTTGGGGGGTTGGTTTTGGAATTTTAGCTCTTCCATCTATAATACGAACCACCATATTCCTATGATGCGGTTCCGATAGGATCCTTATTCCATGCTCGAAGAGTTGAAAATTCCACACATGATAAGAAGAATACCCTTTCATCTCATACAAGCACATGACCATTAAACCATAATCTCACCGTGGCAAATGAGCCAAAGACACAAGAAAATTGTAGTCTGGTCTTGAGGTCAAAGAAGTGATATGGCTCACCTTCCTTTGTATTCTGACAGCCAGTCAAAGTAGGATGCACCAAAGTACATGGAAACAAATGGATTGTAGACATCATCCACAGAACTCACTTTGTACTCCTTACGTCCAATTTCTCTATAGGAAGGAAAAATGCATTATCTGTCAAAATCTTCGTACAAGCATAACGCAGAGACATAATGAGAAAGTAAAAGGAGAAAAAGAAATTAAAATGTAATGGAGAAATTAGGACTGGAGAAATTGGGAAAATGCACATCCATATTTGGGTCTACCTTGCAGCACTCAAACGCATAATGGACTGACCTATATAGCCATGATGCAGTTGGGTAGTCAATTCCCATTAATCCAGTTCGAGTACGCACTCCATTCACAAATCGCATGCTACATACCTCAGCAAGGGCAGCTAAGGCTGCCTGTGTGGAAAGAAAAGGAAAGACCCATTACACCACTGACAGAAGCAAATGAAAGAAAAAAAATCACTGCTTCCAGGGGAAAAAATATCATGCATATATATCGTTATGTTCCCAATCATTCTACACATGATAGAAGAGGACACTCACAGCTTGTATTTCCCTTGTACTGAAGTATCGTTGAATGATGATTTGAGCCAATGCCTACAAAAAAAGAACATGTAAGGATAAAACTGCTATTATTTCAAGGACTATATTGTCAGAAAAAAATGCATATAAGCTGTTAACAATTGACCTATTTTCATTAGACAACAGAGATGACAGACCACAATAGAAGCTTTCAACGTACACCTAGGGACACATTCTTTATCCCAAATCTCTGGGGTTGGTTAGATGAATTCTTTTTTTTTCAATTCATCTCTGATAAGAGTCATCATCTCTGTTAAATAACAAGCAGCGAATGCCATTTTTACTAAATAATTTGCAGATCTAGTCCTTTGTTGCTCCACCAATCACAATCCCATCACTTCTGAATTGGCCCCATTTATGTCTCTGATGGACATGTCCAAACTGGGCTAAGCAATCCTCATTGAATTTATCAACTCTTACCCTATTTCTCATGGTGTCAATTATTTCTCTCAGCATTCTCGTTACAGTTACAGTCATCTTTTAGAGATGTTTACACGTATAAATTTGGTGTAAGAAATCTCATTCATCTCCAAGAAACAAAAAAGAGCCAGAGAGCAAATTGAACCACATGTACACATAGCGAAGCAAAGTTGAGAGGACATGGTTGTCAACACGATTCAAATGCAACATAAAAAATGACTCCACAACTACATGAATTTAATTTCCCTTACCTTCACCTCAACTCGAGAAAGATATGGACTCTTCTCTTCATCCTGTGAAAAACGCACTCTTCCACGTATTTCACCAGATTTTGACCACTCTTTTACAACATCAGGATTTCGCCACATGTCCTCCATATCCTCTTGGGATACCCTGGCATCCCAATAAGCATAGCCATCACCTGATACCACAAAAGCAAGATAACATGAGTTTAAGTACACCAGAGCCCACACAATATAACATGATTAGAGAAGCAATCCTTTACCAAATAACTAAAGCTAACGTAAATTTATTTCTACAGAGGAATCGGGGACTAAATAAAGTAAATTTCAAACTAAAATCTTTTATGTTCCTTCCAGTCATTATAGCTATTAAACTAAAAATTCTAAACTAGAGTCCGATGATCCCCTGAAACAAACCAATTAATTAATCATGTGGAGTTGAGAGGTGATAGAAAGCTTCAGCAGCAACTTCTCCAGTATGGTGTATGCTCAACTGTAGTGGTGTTTACTTTGCAGTTCAGTTACTCGGTTAAATTCTTATAATCTGGAAAGTTCAAAAAAGAAAAAAAAGGCATATAAAAAATTCATATAATTTTTTTTTTTTTTTTTTTGACAGAATGCCTATCAGAACTTAAATAAACATAATTAGTCTATAAAATTGGATGAATTAGGAAAACTAGTTCTCAAAATACTAGGAAAACAAGCTTCACAGTTTAACCTTGCACAAATTACTTAAAGGACCAGAAAAAAAGGAAAGGAAAATAGACAACCTGCCTTCATTGGAGATGGCACATCAACAGCCAAAACAGCACGGTTGAGATCTTTGTGATTTCTCTTTAGTACACTGCAAAAAGAATCAACACTATATAAAGTGATTGCAAGTAAAGTCACCAAAAAACCTCTATCCACTTTAAATGGAGGAATTATTCAATGACGTGTGATATGTTATGAGAATCTACCAGTGTTGATTACTGACATTATATATAAAGGTGTAAACATTTAATCCATTAGAAAGTTAAGGGGAAAGAATAATGGAAAAATCGTCTTCATTGACGTCATCTAAGCATTTCCCAACAGAAACTTGGCTGGCCATTTGGTATACATGAAGAAGGTGCCACATAAAATCTTACAAGATTCTACTAGCTGTCAACTTCACATTGAATCTCTGAGTTGTTGCCAATTTCCTGGACAAGAGAAGTTTGGACAAGAAAGAACTGCTACAAAGCCTGTTAACCCAGTTGGCAGATAAAGCCTTATCAGTTATGCAGTTTAAGCAAATGAAATCACTGCACACGAACCTCTGACAATTATCCATGATATTTTTCATATTAGGTAACTCCATCCATGTCTGAGTCATGTAATGCAAACAGAACCGCTAAGTTAGATGCATTCACATAAAGTTGACGTAAAATGGAAGGATTAGTGTACACGGCTGGTCCTAACTAGCTTAAACGTTCGGTCGTAAGAATTTCTAGTCTATCACCCTACAACTCTTCAGCTCTTCTATCTCCAAATAGTGGCATCAGGGTAAGGGGGAGAGAAGCCTATTGCTCCAGTCTTTGGTCATAACATACCACTATTTCGAGCAAAATTAATTGCTCCAGTCTCTTGGTCATAAGAACCAAAAGCTGGAGCAATTGGTTTTTATCATATTTGCTATGACGGGATTGCAAACAGCATGAAAACTCCAATCTCACGCGTGCTGGGATCCTGGCCTTGAGGCCATGCGAATACGGAAGGAGATCTCGCCGTGGAAGAGGGAAAATTCATTGGCTCAACACTTTACCATTGGATCGAAAACGGAAATTGACAAATTTGTGGTTTATGACCCATGAAAATCACAATTTTTTATGTAAAAATTTAACAAAGACAAACTAAAGTCATGGGTTGTCATGAAAACTACGAGTTTGAGGCATGTAAAATTACTCGCCATTAAGAGGAAAAGAATAGAAATTGTAAAAAAATCATGCAATATATCTCACAAAAATTGCAAATTTCGTAGTCATAATTAATCATCATTGGGTCAAATGAATGATAATGGAAAAAAATCATGGGCTAGCCCATGAAAATCACTAATATTGAAGTCCGTACAATTAATTGCTAAATGGTCATAAATAAACAAAATAGAAAAAAAAAATCATGGACTATATGCCATACAAATAACGACTTTTAAAGTATGTATATTTATTCTCCATTTGGTCAAAGAAAAAAATTGACAAAAAATATGGGTTAAAGCAATGAGAATGATGCCTTTTTTAAAACAATTAAATTGCCATTGGCTAGAAAATAACGAAAATAGACTAAAATCGTGGGTTATAGCTCATGAAAATCGCAAATTTTAAATTGCATTACATTACTTGCCATTAAGATTTAACAAACAACAATTTGCAATAATCGTAAGTTTTATAAATTACAAATTTTGAAGTAGTCTTCATTAATTGCCATTATATCAAATCAGAGGTCATGGAAAAAAATAGTGGGCTATAAAGCCCATGAAAATCATAATTTTTAATTGGAAAAGAATTAATTATCACCAGGTTAATATTAAAGAAAATGGACTCAAATCATGAGTTATAGCCCACAATAACTGCGAATTTTGAAGTACAAATGATTACTAGCCATTATGACGAAAACAAAATTGCTAAAGTCATGGATTATAACCCACTAAAATTTGTTCATTTTTAAGTAATAATATATTGTCATTAGCTCGAATAAATGAAACAGACCAAAATCTTAGGGTATAGACCATAAAAATCATGAATACTGAAGTTTGTGCGGTTAATTGCTACATGTTCTTAATGAACAAAATGAAACAAAACCATGTACATTATCCCAAATTTAAAGTACGCATATTTATTTTTCATTGGTTCATACAATGAAAATTGACAAAAATTATGGATTAAATTCCAAAAATATCATATTTTTTATGAAAGAAAATTTAATTGTCATGAGTAGAAACTAACAAAAATAGACTGAAATCATTGGTTATAGCCCATGAAAACAATGAATTTTGAAATATGTAATTACTTATCATTAAGGCGAAACTAAAAAAAATTGTCAAATCTTGTGTTATAACCCACAAAAACACAAATTTTGAAATAGTTATAATTAGTTATCATTAGGTCCAATGAATGGTAATAAAAAGAATCGAGGATTATAACGCATGAAAATCGTAATTTTTGAACAAAAAAAACATGTTTGTCATTGACTCGAAACGAATGAAAATTAATAAAAATCATGGGGTTATGCCCATGAAAATCGCAAATATTGCAATATTCATAACTAATTGCTTAATGGTCAAAATAAAAAATAATGGACTATAGCCCATAAAATTCATGATTTTTGAAGCACTAATTTTTATTTTCTATTGGGTCAAAGAAAAACAATTGACAAAAATAGTGGGTTTAAGCCCATGAAATTCATGACTTTTTTTAATGGTTAAAAGACAACTTCATCCAAATAATTTAAAATATAGTAACAAACACAACTAAGACATCCGCTCCTAATTCCGTTTCCTACCTTCCGTAAGAACATTATGCAAGAAATCAGGAAGGTCTTCAATCTAGACTTCGAAGTTCTCGAGATCAATAGCCTTCTGCGCCAAAGATTGTGCAACATTATTTCTAGTACGACAAACTACTCAAACATTCTAGCAATCTAATAAGATACACAACCTTCGCATGTCCTCGATCATGTGACCAAAAAGCAATAGTATCATAGAATCCCCCAAATAGCTCTAATGACTCACTCAGCATGACCATCAAATTCAATCATTCTAAATCCCATATTGTACACGAATTGAGCAACTTCCATCATAGCCTTAAACTTTGTGTAACTTAGCTTTCTCATGCACTCAAGCTATCTTTCACAACCTTGCATAAAAAGTGCCCTCTACGTCTCGTGGTATTAGCCCCACACCAATTGCTCTCTAATCCACAAACACTACACCATCCATATTAAATTTCGGATTGCTTAAGCTAAGAAGAATATATCCCATTGGGATTGAGGTTAAACTACACAATGAACTAGTTTCTTGAAATTCAAGAAACATATTTTGGTAATCTTTTGCTCTAGAAACAAATTCAATTGCCTCTCTTCCCCTCCCTCGATGTTTGATTTCATTTCATTTTTTCATAATAGCCAGCAAACCACACAAATAAAACCAAACTTATGTTTCTCCATCAATTCCCCTCATATATTGTATCCAATAGCTTATTTCCATCCATTTAAGGTAACAAATGAGCTATATTTGCACTTGACCACACCAATCTAGCAAAATTTAATTCGAAATAAACAAAAATAGACTAAAATCATGGGTTATAGCATATGAAAATCGCGAATTTTATAGGAACCTATAATTACTTGGCATTAGGAGGAAATGAACAAAAATTGCCAAAATTATAGGTTATGGCCCATGAACTGCAAATATTGAAATTCTCACAACTAAATGCTTAATGGACGAAACAAAGTAAATGGCCAAATTCATGAGTTATAACCCATGAAAAAAAGAATAAAATAACTAATTTTGAAGTATTACATTTATTTTTCATCAAGTCGAAGAAAAAATTAACAAAATTGTAGGTTAACCTATGAAAATCACGATATTAATGTAAGAAAAGTTAATTGTCATTTGGTCGCAACCTCAGTTACCTGAACACTTCATATAGGCTCATGTATATGTGTCCGAGACTTCCCGTGTCCATGCCCAATACTCCTTGGACACCTCTTGAATATATACATACATTTGTTCAGACACACACTCAATTATATAATACATGATTTAGTTAAAAACACACGTGATCCACTTCTTGGACGTATATCTTACACTTCACCTCACAGTCCATAGTCCATGAGTATAATCTTAGAGGGCCATTTGTATCTTATTAAGTGAAAAATTAGCAGTTTTTTAATATATAATCTATTCAATAGAAAAAACATAAAAATATTGAACGGGTTTTAATTCTTATAACATGTTAATGAAAAAATTATGTTCAAACCCTCAATATGTATATATATAGTTGTCCCCGTATCTCAATTTTTACAAATTTGTCGTGTCTCATGTCCTTCGGGGACCATATCCATACCCGCCCTTTACCCACGCAACATAGGTCGCAACTAACAAAAATAATTAAAATTATGGGTTATAGCTTATGAAAACCGTGAAATATGAAGTACATATAATTTCTTGCAACTAGGAGAAAACGAATAAAAACTTCCAAAATTGTGCATTATACCCTATCAAAATCATATATTTTAAAGTAATATATTTATTTTTTATTAGGACGAAGAATAAAAAATTTACAAAAGATCGTAGGTTATAGCCCATGAAAATCGTGAGTTTTTAAGAAATATTACTTATTTTCCAATGTTGTTGAAACAAATGAAAATTTTAAAAAAATCTTTGGTATATAGCCCATGAAAATCGCGAGTACGTAACTAAAATTCACCAAACTAATTGCTTATGGTCAAAACGAGTAAATGGAAAAAATGAGCTATAGCTTATAAAATCATGAATCTAAAGTGCGAAAATGTGTTTTCCATTTGGTTGAAAAACAATAATTGATAAAAAAAATTATGGGTGCCCAAGAAAACCGCGACTTTTAATGAAAGAAAATTTACTTATCATCCGGTCAAAAATAATGAAAATAGACAAAAATGTTGGGTTATAATAGCCTATGAAAATCATGGATTATGAAGTACAGATAATTATTTGTCATTAGAGCAAAACGAACAAAATTTGCCAAAATTTGCCAAAATTGTGGATATATAATCCACCAAATCGTGAATTTTGAAGCATTCGTATTAATTGCAATTAAATCAAATGAACAATAGTTGTCAATAATCATAGATTATAACCCATGAAAATCGCGAATATCGAACTCCAAAGATTTAATTCCTAATAACTCAAAACAAACAAAAATAAAAAAAAATCATATGTTAGCCCATGAAATTTGCAAATTATGAAATAGCAAATTTATTTTCATGTGTGTCGAAGAATGAAAAGTGACAAAATCTATAACCTTTGAGAATTAAAATTTTTAAAGAAAGAAAACTTGTTTGTCATTGGGTGAAATGAATTAAAATTGATCAAAAATCAAGGGTTGTTCATGAAAATCGCGAATATTGAATTCTCGTAAATAATTGGTAAATGGTAGAAATGAAAAAGGGCAAAACTATGGACTATAGCCCAATGAAAATCATGAATTTTGAAGTATACATATTAGTTTTCCCTATGGTTGAAGAACAAATATTGCAAAAAATCATTAGATAATGCTCATGAAAATCACAATTTTTTATGAAAAAAAAATTAATTGCCATCAAATTAAAACTAAGGAAAATTGACTAAAATCATGAGTAGCACATGAATATCATTTGAATTAGTCATTATCTATTGCCATTGGCTCGAAATGAACAAAAAAGGACAATGTTGTATAACACACTAAAATTCTTGAACTTTTAAGTAGTCATAATTTATCACCTTTGACTTGAATGAATGATAATGGACAAAAATCATGGGTTATAGTCAATAAAAATTGTGAACATTGAAGTTTGCATAATTGATTGCTAAATGGTTTTAACAAAATTAACAAAAATAATGTACAATATCCCATTAAAATAATGAACTTTGAGGTATGCATATTTATTTTCTATTGGGCTGTAGAACGAAAATTGACAAATGATTGAGTTAAATCCCATGAAAATCGCAATTTTTATTAAAGAAAATAGATTAAGACCGTGGGTCATATCCCAATAAAGTCTTTGGTTTTAAAGTACGCGTAATTTTACTCCCCATTAAGAGAAAACATAAAAAAGTTGTCAAATTTGTGCTTCATAAACCCACGAAAATCGTGAATTTTGAAATACTCAAAATTAGTTGTCTTTATATTGAATGAGAATTGACAAAATTTGAGGGTCATAGCCCATGGAAATCATGAGTTTGAAAGAAAACATATTTGTTATATGGTCAAAATGAATGAAAGTAGATAAAATTCATGAGTTATAGAAAATCACGAATTTTCAAGAATGTATAATTACTTGGCATTGGGAGGAAACGAACAAAAATTGCCAAAATTGTAGGTCATGTCCCATGAAAGTCGTGGATATTAAAATTTGCACAATTGATTGCTTAGTGATCAAAATAAAAAAAAGACAAAAATAGCCTGCAACCCATGAAATAACGAACTTTATCAAATTCATTTTCCATCAGATAGAAATACGGGAATAAACAAAACTATGGATTATAACCCACGAAAATCGTAATTTTTATATAAGAAAATTTAAATTATCATTTGATCAAAATTAACAATAAACTAAAATCATGGGTAATAGCCTATGAAAACCGTGAACCGTGAAGTACATATAGTTACTTGCCATTAGGATGTAACAAACAACAATGGCCAGAATCACGTGTTATACCCATCATAATTGCACATTTTAAAGTAGTCATAAGTTGATATTGGGTTGAATAAACGATAATGAGACAAAATTGTGGGGTATATTCCCCATGAAAATCACAAATATAGAAGTTTGCACATTAATTGCTAAAAGGTCAAAATGAACAAAATAGACAAAAGTTATAGCCCATCAAAATAACAAATTTTGAAGTAATATATTTATTATCCATTAGATTGAAGAATAAAAATTTTACAAAAAACATGAGTTATAACCTAAGAAAATTATGATTTTTGAAGAAAGAAAACATATTTGGTATGGGGTCGAAATGAACGAAAACTGACAAATTATGGGTTATAGCCTATAAAAAATCGTTAGTATTGATATTTGCACAACTAATTGCTCAATGGTCCAAACGAGAAAAATGGACAAAAATAATAGAATATAACCCATGAAAATTATGAATTTTCAAATACACAATTACACATATTTGTTTTCCATTGGGTTGAAAAACAAAGACTTGACAATCGCCCATGAAAATCGCAACTGTTGATGAAAGAGATTCTAATTGCCATCGAGTCAAAAATAATGAAAAAAGACTAATACCATGGGTTACAATGGACCATGAAAATCATGAATTTGAAGTATAGATAATTACTTGTCATTAAGACGAAACTAACAAGAATTGCCAAAATCGAGGGTTATGATATGCGAAAATCAAGAAATTTTGAAGTATTCATATTAACTGCCATTGAAACAAATGAACAATAATCGGTAAAATTTGTCGGTTAGAACCAATGAAAACCGCAATCATTGAACTTCACACAATTAATTGGCAAATGCTAGGAATGAACAAAAATTGACAAAAATGGTAGGTTAAAACTATGAAAAATCACAAATTTTGAAATAGCATATTTATTTTCCATTGGGACAAAGAATGAAAATTGATGAAATCAATAGCCTATGAAAATCATAACTTTTGAGTTTTGAAGAAAGAAATATTATTTCTCGTTGGGTTCAAATGAAAGAAAATTGTCAAAAACCATAGATCGCCTATATAAATGTGAAAATTGAAATTCACAATTAATCTAAATGGTTGAAATGAAAAAAGGACAAATTATGGACTATAGACCATGAAAGTCATGTATTCTGAAGTATGAATATTTGTTTTCCATTGGGTCAAAGAACGAGAGCTGCAAAAGATAGTGGGTTAAAATCTATGAAAACCGTGACTTTTATGAAAGAAATTTTAACTGCAATTGGATTAGAACTAAGGAAAAGAGAAAAAAATCGTGAATTATAGCCCATAAAAATTAGGAACTTTGATGTGCAGACAATCACATGCAATTGGGATGAAACAAGAAAAAATTACCAATATTGTGGAGAACAACTCGCCAACTACATGGAATTTGAAGTAGTAATAATTAATTGACATTGGGTTGATTAAATGATAATGGACGAAATTTACCGTTATAACCTATTAAAATTGTTACTAAAGTTCACACAACTAATTGCTAAATGATCGAAACAAATGAAAATCGATAAAAGTTGTAGTTTTTGCCCATGAAAATCGTGCATATTCGCATAACTAATTGCTTAATGATTGAAAACATGAAAAATGGAAAAAAGAAAATGAACTCTGGCCTATGAAAATCATGAAATTTGAAGTATGTGTATTTATTTTCCATTGAGCTAAAGAAAAACTAGCAAGAAATTGCATGTTAAAGCCCATGAAAATCGCAACTTCTAACAAAAAAAAGAAATTGCTCTCGGGTTAAAACTAATGAAAACAGACTAAATTCATGGGCTAAAACCCATGAAAATCATGAATTTGAAGTGTGTACAACTACTTGGCATTCACGCAAAAATAATAAAAATTGCCAAAATTGTATTGTTATGACCCACAAAAATCGCAAATTCCTATAGTTATAATCAATTGCAATTGGATTGAAGAATGATAATGGACAAAAATCATGGGATATAGCTCATGGAAATCGAGAATGCTGAAATTTGCACAATTAATAATTGGATGGTCGAAACAAATAAAATAGAAAAAACCATATACTATATAACCCATGAAAATAACGAAGGAAAAGAGAAGTTGCTTTCTTAACAGTTAACACATGTTTCATTAACAGAAGAAAGAACATCAAATAGTGGAAAAATGCTTACTTGTGGTTGGCTCAAATGAAATCAAAAGTTTAAGGCGACCTCTAGAGGATTTTCGTATCCTGTAGAGTTGAGCAGAAGCCCAACTTGTTCCTTAGAAGATCATGAAAAAGGGCACTATAATATATTATATAGATCAGGCACTTTCTAAATTGATAAAATTTGATTACATAGTCATCCTAATTACCAGAGTTTTGATGAAGGAAACACGTCTTCAATAAGGACGTTTACCCAGCATTTTACTAAACAATGATCAACATAATTTTAACATATTTTAACTTCAAGCATAAATTATATTAACCCAAATGAGACAAAAAGTGAAAAACTGAAGTGCTAAAGTCAAATTAAAACTAAGGTCGAATAAGTATGAAACCTCTTGGGAGGCAAGCTATCTTTGATAAAAAGATAGCGCTGGAAATAATCTGCGGTTGACTTGTGCGCTGCCTTAATTATGCCACACTTATAAGCTCTTACAACATATTCCTCACTTCTTTCTCTGCAAATCCCAGTCACAGCATTAGTCTCAGCAGGATAGAACATGAATTAGTAGAAACATCAACCAGATCCAAGTGGAGTTAGATGGTTCCATTGAAACTGTGAGCATACTTTTCATCATAACAAGACAGCCATTTTATATATGCTGCACCAAAGTACACGTTTATAAAAGGCTTGTAGAGCATATTTGCATTTTCCTGTATAACATAATTCTTATATCCCATTTCCCTGCAAGATTCCAATAACCAGCACAGGTGTAAGTTTATATCTTATAGATTTTGACTTTCTAAATCTAATAACACTTTCTAATTCAAATTAGGAGATATATTTACCTTATAAGCCAATCTGCAGTCATAGGTGATATCTGCATGATGCCCATCTTCGTCTCCTTTGTCTTCTTATCATACTGCTCTGCTAGAAGTTGCCTGTCACTTAAAATTTCAGCCAAAGCACAGATCATATCCTGCATTAACGGAGTAAGTTCAGGAAAAAAAACAATTTTCAGTATTTTTGTAGTTAAATATTTTGTCTCCTAGCGATGTCTATTCTAATAAAATCTTCCTCAAATTATCATCATTGTCAGAAAAGGTTTAAGACTCACAATCCTTTCACCATTAAGCATTTAATGAAGTCTAGGTTTTATAACATGTAGATTGAGGACAAAATGATTTCTTTTTAATTCTGAATTATTGTGGAGAATCATGGACATAAGTTAAAATGCAACAACAGCTGGGCATGCAATAAGATCCCCCGCAAAGCATAAGCCAAAACAATAATGTTTTTAAGGCAACCAAGTATGCATCAGGAAACATATAGAAGCAGGCAACAAGTTATATGCCATACAGAAAAAAATAAATGAATAAAAGGAAAACAAAAGATCTAAAAGACCTCTTGCAATTAGGTAATAAATTCTGATTACAGTACCATTATGGGCTTTGAATGCCATTTTATTCACCTAATGTACAGGATATAAGTGGGAATTGCTCCTTCAACAGAGGAGGAGCTCTTCAAAGAGCTGAATAGAGAAAAAGGAGTAGGAAGATATAACTAAACAATCCAATGAGCATCTGTAGGACTGAAAACAATAACTGAGTATCAGACTAAAACCTCTATGCAGAAAATAGGCATACGTAGTACAAGTAAATAATGCAGAAAATATTACAAAATGTTGGGGTATCAAATACATACTATTGTGTTTATATATTCAGAAAAATTCAGCATATATGGTTCATGATCATATAAAAAATTCATGTGTTATGCAAGGGGGAAAAAGAATGATAATGAATTTAAATTTTAAAGAAGGAGATGAGAATAATCGTACCGAATCTATCTGCGATTTGAAGTGCCTTTCTACAACAATTCCAGCAACAGCCTGAACAGACAGCATTGTATGAAGCAATGGTTATAATTAAAAGTCAGAGTTGTCTATAACTGCCCATTATTTAATAGTGCAGAAAACCTCTCTCTCACTCTCTCTCTCTCTCTCTCTCTCTCTGCCACCGAGTATAAACTACCTAAATATCATGAAGATTATTTCTTGAGATGCCAGGGCCCAGGTCTTTTCTTTTTATTTTTATTTTTTAAAGCAGCCAAAGCACAAAAGAAGTTGAATGGAAACCTAGAGACTTTCACGGAGAAGGTATCTGGTTTTTCAAAACAATGTCCTTTATAAAGGAAGAAGAAAGCAAGGGTCTCACCACTCATCCAAAACAATAACAGAAGGTGGGAGAAAGGCAAATGGGATTAATAAGACAATAATTTATCCTCTGTGGAAAACAGGAGCAAGTACACCTCTGTCTCCGATTATCAGCATCTCCTCTCATTTAACAAATATTTACATCAGAAAACATGTTATCATACATTCTTTAAGCTAAAATTTACACTTGACATTTTGATGGCTGCTTTCTGTACAAAACCCACAATGGAAATGCATGTAATTGCCTTCAGCATCCATTCAAGAACGAGGCAAACTTGGTGGAGATCGAGAATGAACACAAGACAAAGTATCTCTCAGAAAAATGCAGCTGCATTGATCCTGAACAGCTTGAAGAGACCCCTTGGGCAGTCCCCCCCACCCCCAACAAAAAAAAAAAACTCTCTACTTTGCATATTAGAGATGCATATAGCCAATATTAAAGAGAACAACCCCAAAATTATGGTGTTACTTTCACAGTATAAAACTTAACCACAGACTTGACAATTAACTTTTTAGGACCTTCATCTAAATGTTTGCTGAAGAAGTACCCTGTATTTCACAATCCCCTCTCTTTTGTGCAATTGCCTCATCATAGATGTAACACGGGAATTTGTCAGTAATTAAAAAACTCTGCATGAAAAGCCAAAATCTGTACAAGATAAGCCAAATATTGACTATGCAACACTGTGAGACAAATTCTTAGTCTCTACGATAAAAGAACTCAATGGCATTCAATTTTGGGTGAAAATACTTTGCGTAGGACTGCTTCTTGGGTGAGTGGTGGTAATTGTGGTCGCATGTATCAACTTGGTACACTTTTGTAGAAAAAAACTACAGCATAAATTGCTTCTTTGGATGAGAGACGACAGTGGGTCTGATTTGGCTGGTGGACCGGCTAGCTGGGGGTTACTTTTTAAATAATTAGAACAAAATTAATTATTCCTCTAAATTTGCTCAATACACAGCGGTAAAGTGAAAATTGGAAAATATTACTGAATGTGATCTATAACAACAAACTAGGAAAAATTTTATCTCACAAAAAAAAGGAAAAAGAAAAGATGCTATGAATGTATAATGCATTGTATTTTTTATACGTTCTCTGAAATATTGATGGTTATGATCCTGAGGAGTGAGAAAGTAGTCGAATATCCACATCAAATAATATTTTTTTGGTACCTACAACGTCTAGCAGAACGATAAACGTTTTAATATATTTCACCCACGCATCAGATGAAGTCAATTATAGCAGGACTAAGTGTGGTTGACTACAAGTTTTATTTTTAATCGTTAGAAAAAATGATGTAGTAACTTATAAAACAATCCAATGCGGTCTTAGATTCAAGAATATATGTTTTTTTTCCAGTAAATTCAGTACACTTGGAAATAATCACGAGCATTTAATGCCATTGCCCAATCTCAAACCCATTAGTTAATAAACCCTTATCCGAATATTAATATAAAATGTGTAGTCATCCATAGTCCAAATAATTGGGCAATAAAATGTATTTATGTGTGGTAGGTATAAATCCTTTCAACATGGTGTAAGATCTTGTCGAAACTCGTATTGTTTAAAACATTGAGCCGGGCACTTACCCTCATTTCTGTCTGTGTAAGATATGGTTGTCCATCGGGATCTCGAGAGAGATGAATTTTGTGCCCCATCCTTTCATTAGCATCAGTCCATTCTTTTCTCACAGCTCTATCTGTCCACAGTAACTGCATATCCTCTGGATCCACACAGTCATCCCAGTATTTGAAGCTCACCGACATCATAGAAATTGGAAATTATCTAGTTGCCTCTAACAGTAAGAAATGGGGAGAAAATGGTCAAGTTATACACAGCTCCACTTAACATACACGTTGCAACAATGAGAGAAAATAAGATGAGACAAGAAAACAAGGCATGCATAACACAATATCCAATGGTAACTACGTTAAGCATTAGATCACTAATAATGATGAAGTTGGTAATTACAACTTCTGATAAATTATTGCACTCCTATGAACAAAAGAGGTCCTTTTGTCCCCTTTTTGTTCTCCGTAATTCAAGATTATTCTTATCAAAAGAAATACCCATAATCACATGTGCCTAACAAATCAAAACAAACTTTAATAGACAAGGAAAGAGTATATAAACGGCCAAAACCAATTCTTTTATCATTCAAAGCAAGCCCCGTAAAAAAATACGCATGACCATAGAAAAATGTCATAGAATAAATCTCATAATCCACAGCCCACATGTAATCAAAAGGGGTTTTGATGGCATTTATTAGCAGCATCAAGACAGGCAATTTTCTTTTTTTTTTTCTTTTTTTCCCCTCTTCTATGCCTGTATTCACATGAAGAAAGCACATATGCACACACATACTCATGCACATGTACTAGAGAACCATTAAACTGCAGAATGTACATAGAAATTTCCTTACAGCGAAGGATAAACAGAGCTTAAGATTATTATTTCTTCCATATACATTATAATCATTACATTAAGTTTTTGCAACAATTAAATTGTTTCCCTTTTACAATGACCACGAAAATTGATGAAATCTGAATGGCATTTTTTATCTCAGTCACATTGAAGATTGAAGGAATGTGCAATGACCAAATGACGTCTCTTCCTCCAAAAATAACGTGCCCCAAAAGAGTAAATGCAGGGAATTGAAGCACTAAATTTCTCATAAATCCATTAATAAAACCAATAAGACCCATCAACCTAAGATTCAAAAGGAACTGTATTGAACACCCATTACTCTAAATTCAATAAGAATACATCGTCATTACATAATTTATGAATAATGAATGAGGATGACACAGCGGAAACTCACAGAAAAAATTCACCAAAAGAAAACCCATCACTCTAAATTCCTAAACAATTGAAATTTTTAATGTAAAATTTAACGTACCTTTTTCTGATGATGGGAATCAGAATTAAAGAGCGGGGGATCGATGGATGGTTGGATTTGGGGATTTGAAAATAGAAAAGAGGAGGCGAGGGACTTCAATGGAAATGGGGAAGGGGCGGACTCTCCACGTGGCATATGGTTGTTGGGTAAGAAGCTGTTTGGTGTAGCGTCGGCTTCAAACGAGGAGATGCTTACGTGGCATTTTCTGTTGGAATTGCACGTAATATTAATCAGACTAGGGGAGTTATATTATTTTGGCTTTTTCTTGTCTTTGTTTTGTTTTGTTTTTTTTTTTTTAACTTTTTTTTTTATTTTCTTTTATTTATGTTTATTATTTATGTTTGTCATAAATGTCCTAAACTCGACATATTTTGAAAGCGAAATGGAGAATTTCTAGTCCCGATGGTCTTTATATTTAGGAAGAGGGAGATTTTTGTAGTAGCATCTCTCTTATGATAGGATTTCATTCTCGGTATGTTCCTTCTCATTAATATCTCATAAGCTAATTTTTTTTCTTAAAAATTGTATGTCTTTGTTCATCGGTCCCCTAAATGCCAAAATATGCATGATAGGATTTGATATGATCTGTGAAGGACAAAGACAGTTCAAAAAGTGATTCAGATCTTATTACCATATTCTTTTGCCTATGTGATCCTATAAAACGTTTTGAGCATGAAAACTGTAAGGACCATAAATTTTTGATACTAGTTAAAATAATTTTTGATATTTTAAAATATTCAATTATTATTTTTAAAAGAGTATTTGTATTTTTCTCAATTTTCTACAATTTTTGACGATTTAAAATCCAATTTTATATTTATTTAAATGATTTAGATAATTATAAATTTATTTAGTGTAGTAAAAATTTTTGGATTTTATCCGTTGTGTTATCGATACTATTACTTATCATTTTAAATAATATGTTGTATTATTTTTACTATTACGTAGTATTTTGTATAATACGGTGTATTATTAATTACGTAATATTTGTGTAATTTGTTGTATTATTTTTACTATTACGTATTAACTGTCGTATTAGCACAACTCGTACATTTCATCGCGTAGAAAATTATCCTATAATTATTTGGTTTTAAATATAAGTAATTATATTTTTTATTAATTATTATTGTTAATTGTATAATTCCTTGTATTATTTCTACTATTATATATTATCGGTTGAATTAGTACAACTTATACGTTTTAATGTGTAGATAATTTTTAGATAAATATTTAATTTATTTCATAATTATTATTATTTTTAATTATATTTCAAAACCCTAAAATTTCCTTTATATGTTTATATGTATATATAAGTCAGTGAAAACTTGTGTCAACTTAAGTGGATAGGGAATAGTGTATCCACCAAAGTTTTTAACCACTCATATTGCCTAGGGATCCATGTATTATATAAAATATGTTTTATATTAATAAATGTGTGGCTACAAACTTTGGTGGATATCAACTTAAGTTGATAGGAGTCTTGCTCTATATAAGTCTCTCTCTCCCCCTCGTGTTCTTTTCCGCCGCCGCCTCCGAACTCACCTCCTCTTCCTCCTCCGCTCTTCCTCCATCACCACCGCCCCTCTAGCCGCCGACCTCAACCACCCGAGCCGCGTCGATAGCCCCCAAATCCGACAGCCCCCATCACCACCAGTGCCCCGATTACCTCCACCAAGCCACCGCACCACCTCCGCGCAGCCCCTTCATCACCGCAGCTCCACCACCAAGATCCACCCGCACTCATCCGCCCTCAACCCATCTCCTACACCCCCACTGTCGGCCTTCCCCTCCCACTCCAGCCGCTTCCTCCAATCCTAGCGCCTCCCTCATCCCTTGCAGCAGTACCTCCCCCGTCGGCCTTCCCTCACCGTGCCCTGCCGCCCCGATAACGGCCGTCCGCCACCACCTCAGCCGCAAGCTCCCCGCCGTCGCCGAGTCCACCCCCATCACCCCGCTGCCCGATGCCCCCTCGCCTTGCCGTCGACGTTGCCGCCACCCCAGTCCCCTCTCTCCGCCGTAGTCCCTTCAACTGTCGCCTCCGCGAAATTGATGATCATAATATGTATTTTAAACTCATTTATGATGAATAGATATGTTGAAATTAAAATATAATTTTAAAGGATTAGAAATAAATTAAAAGAATTTATTTTGTAAATGGATTGTTTTGAATAAATAAATTATGAATTTTAAAGACTAGTTTGAATTAATATGATGAGAAACATTTTAAAAGAATTTATTTTCGGAAAGGAATAATTCTAAAAAAA
>BQKN01000913.1:62260-74402 GCA_022839385.1 Asparagus kiusianus | reverse complement strand
GAGAGAGAGAGAGAGAGAGAGAGAGAGAGAGAGAGAGAGAGAGAGAGAGAGAGAGAGGATGAGAGAGAGATGATGTGAGTGCTGGGTTAGAGAGGAGAGAGGATAATGATAGTTTGGAAATTTTAGCTTAGCTGACATGTGATAATTAATAAAAAGAGGCTGCAGTACAAAGTGTCATACTTCAAGGGGCTGATCCACATGGGGAAAATTATGAGGGGCTTTGTCACATGAAGTTTCTGCTTTTGGGGTCTGGACACATTTTTCCCAAATAAGAGAATTATCAATTCATCTCATTTTTTTACTTTCCAAACAATATTTTACTTTTATAAATAAATATTATATTTTAGTTACACGCTGAAATACATACATTTTCCCATATGTGAAAAAAGTAACATTTATTTGCAAATAGGGTAGAGCACCCGATCCACTGTATAAAACCGTAATCCTAACGCGGGAGAGAGAGAGAGAGAGAGAAAAAGAAAAAATTCGCATAAAATGTCCTTTTTGCTCTCGAGCTCTTCATCTACCGCCACCAAAGCCGCCGCCGCGTCCCGTCTCCGACTCTATTCTCAGCGGAGATTCTGTCACCGCCTCCAATCGGTATCCTAAACGCTACCCTGCAAAAGTTTTTGTTTCCCCGCTCTCACCATTTTTTTTTGTTAATTCAGGATAGAGTTTTCCTTGAGTTGGTTGGATCGAGTTTCGCTTTGAGGGCTAGGGTTGCCCTCAGGGCAACGGCGAAGACTGACACCCGGATGTCAAAATCTCATCTTTCGGTTTCTGGTAGGTTTGTGCGCTGTTTCTGGTTCTGGAGTAAATCTATGATTTTGATTTTCCTGCTGAAGGAAAAGACCGTAATTTGCTAAATACATGTAATTTTTAAATATAGATTAGCGTCAGGCTGATTATTTAATATGTTCTTTATGTTCTAAGATGATGACTTTTATCAATCAATTTTAACGTTGAAACGAGCTAAGTTTGATTACTATTATTTTTTTAAAAAAACTTGCTGTGTATCTTTGTGAGGTTCAATTTGGGCTTTATCCCTACTAATTGGGATTAAAACTTTATTTTTTTAGTATTTTTTTTAATTTTGAAAATTGTATTGACATTTTTTTTAGTTGAGAAAACCTCTTGACAATATTTGTTTGGACATGAAATGAGGGATTTTATTGTAGGTGGAATTGGTAGATACTTAGAATTTAGGAAAGAGGAAAATTTTGCTTTGATGATGACTGCCTTATATTTTTGGCCTTACTACTAGTCTAGCATGTACACAGATTCTAGGTTGTAACTTACATTTCAGTAGAAGTATTAGTTTTTGTAGGAAGGGCGCAATGATGTGTGTATGCGATACTAATTTCTATGAAAAATTATGGGTATGCTTGTTTCGGTGTTAATATTTGTACTTGTAATAGTGAAAAATTGTCCTTTGTTAATAGTTATTTGTAGCAGGACACTGGGTATTCAAGTGACTAGATAATTTACTTATAGCCGCTAGCATAAAACTACTTTAACACTGGGATTAACTATCTTTCATCAGCGAGCTCAAGTTCCAGCTGAAGTTCACACATGTATGCTTGTGCAAACAGTTCATTTCTGTTGATGTCGTCATGTTGTTGGTGTAAAGTAACACATTTTTACTGTCTAGATATGTCAATGGTGCTCATTTATTGAACCTTATATATATGTATTTATCTTGATGTATAGGTGGCAAGCAAGCCCTTGTATCGTTGTCGGACAAGAATGATCTGGCTTTTCTTGGGAATGGACTTCAGGAATTAGGGTACATTGTCCTTTCATAAGATTGTATAGCACAATACTTTACCTTATCCTCAACACTGCTTCTTAGGAGTTCCTTTCTTTAATTTCTTTTATTTTCTTCCTCATTGTTGCCTATTTATCTTGCTTGTAACTGACTTCCGTTCATATCTTCAAGTCTATGAGATGTTGTAACTTGACTGTTCTTAAATTTTTATTATATTCTAGCGTGTTTAGAATTTAGGTTTATGTCAAATGAATTTGTTGCGTCAATGCAGGTATACTATTGTTTCAACTGGGGGGACTGCTGCTGCGCTAGAAGCTGCTGGTGTGTCGGTTACCAAAGTTGAAGAAATTACTCATTTTCCTGAAATGGTAATCTATTTGTCCAACAGTGTTTTCCTTTTACTCCAAATGTTCTGATTTGAAATACTTTGTCAAAGCGAAATGTTATCATCATTCTCAATATGGCTATATTTGTATTTTGACCAAGTACTCAAGAGCATCTCTCTAGTATCAATATGGCTTGTGCTAATTGTTTTCACTTCTTTTCAGTGTCTGATGTTATCTGCACAGACTTAATCCTTAGAAAATCTTCTATATGTTTCCTGGTTCCCTAAGATCTCATGGGAGTCTTATGATGAACAATATCTGTATTCTTGTGGAATTATATAATTCATCCGTAAGGTATTAATTACTGGAAACTTAAAAGTGAAATTTAAAAGTGACTTTTAGAACCTGTCCACAACATATAATACACATGAGTAAACAACCTGTCAGGTTGAGTGTTTTTTGTCATGGAATCTAATTGCCTGTGCTTGGAACTTGATTGACACATTTTGCATCGTCAGTGTGCTGATATGCTTTCTTGTATCTGGTTTGTAATTACTGACCTCAGCGCATTGTTCAATTTCAATTGCGTATCGTAGTGATGTCTTCAAAATGAGAATTTAGTGTGCTAATTTTTTTATATTGTTATGCAGCTTGATGGTAGAGTGAAAACTTTGCATCCTAGCATACACGGTGGAATTCTTGCTAGGAGAGATCAAGGCCATCACATGGAGGCCTTAAATTCTCATGGCATCGGTGAGCTTAGACTTACTGTTTGTTGCATTACAAATTGGACTATAGCATCCTCAGATAACTTAGGTCATAATGGGGGAGCATTGGCCTTAACTGTTGATTTTATATGTTATTTGCATAGGGACATTTGATATAGTGGTGGTGAACTTGTATCCTTTCTATCAAAAAGTTTCTTCTACTGATGGAATTACATTTGAGGATGGCATTGAGAATATTGATATTGGTGGGCCTACCTTAATCCGGGCTGCTGCAAAGGTAAAATTTGACAATCTACTGGCATGATATGCAATTAAATTAGCCATTTAATTATGTTAAAATAAAATTTTATGACAGAATCACAAGGATGTTTTGGTTGTGGTTGACCACAATGACTATCCCGCCCTCCTGGAATTTTTGAAAGGAAATAAAGATAGCCAGCAATTCCGAAGGGAATTGGCTTGGAAAGCTTTTCAACATGTTGCTTCCTATGATTCTGCAGTTTCAGAGTGGTTATGGAAGCAATCATCAGGAGGTAACATTTTTACTGTGAACACTAAATTGTATCACTATGTATTTAACTTCTAATATGATGTTCTTTGTTCAGGTGATAAGTTTCCTCCTAGTTTGACAGTGCCTCTCACAAGGAAATCCACCCTTCGGTATGGTGAAAATCCTCATCAGAAGGCCGCATTTTATGACGATAAGAGTCTTTCCGTGGTGAATGGTGGTGGTATTGCTACTGCTATACAACACCATGGGAAGGTGAGAAGCTAATGCAAAGGAACTGTAGGCTTGAGTTATCATCAAAACCACTTGTTCATCACCCCCTAAGTAGTTAAATACAGCCTCATGCAAGGATTTGCTTCAAAAGCTATAACAAACTAACACTATCATTATTTTTCCAGCAGTATTTATTCATAGTTCATGACCAAAAATATGCTTCTGCATCATACTTTAAAATGTTGCTCATAAATCTTGAAAATTTCATTCTTCTGATAGGACATCTAATAATATCAGATGTCCAGGCTTGTTTATGAATTTATTTTTATTTGCTATTTGATTTTGACTCTTTCCATTATGATTCCGGACAGGAAATGTCTTACAATAATTACCTAGATGCGGATGCTGCTTGGAACTGTGTCTCAGAGTTCAAGGACCCAACTTGTGTGGTTGTGAAGCACACAAATCCATGTGGTGTAGCATCAAGGCAAGATATCATTGAAGCATATAGATTGGCTGTAAAAGGTGATCCTGTAAGTGCTTTCGGTGGCATAGTTGCTTTCAACACAACAATAGACGAGGTAAGTTCTGAACATGATCCTTGTATGTACCTATATTTCCTAATTTTCTTTTGCGAAATCTTCAGTAATTTGCTCGTATTGTACTATAATTGTCCAGGACCTTGCAAAAGAGATACGAGAATTTAGGAGCCCAACTGATGGCGAGACAAGAATGTTCTACGAAATAGTTGTGGCACCAAGATATACGGAGAAAGGATTAGAGATTCTTCGTGGGAAGTCAAAGACATTGAGGATTCTTGAGGCAAAAAAGAGTGAGAAAGGAATGCTCTCACTGAGACAAGTTGGAGGCGGGTGGTTAGCTCAGGACGCTGACGGTTTAACCCCGGAAGATATCAAGTTCAACATGATGTCGGAAAAGGCTCCTGAAGAACAAATGCTTCGTGATGCAGAATTTGCATGGCTTTGCGTGAAGCATGTTAAAAGCAATGCCATAGTGATAGCCAAGGTATACTATCTTTTGCACTTCAATATTACTTTTATGACGAATATCTGTTGATAAGATTCTTGACTCCCGTCAGTTTTAAATGTGAATACTGTTGGATCCCATATAACTAAATATACATCATAAATAATGGAACCTGAAATTTAATATATTGTTGATATAACTCATGAAATTCTTTAAATAGTTTACACTTTCGAGTGAAAATATCTTTAGCACCAATTGATCATCTTGACGAATTAATGTCTCTCACAAATTTGTTCTTCTATAAAATAATGAGGATTAAGAAAATAATAGATTTCTTTTAGTTTCATTTCAATTTCCAGGTAACTAAAAGAACATATAAATATTTGGTGAAGTTTGATAGAAACTTCTTGTTTCAGGTTCCTGTGGTCTTGATAACTGGTTTGCGTGAATAAGAAATCTCATTATTTTCGGTTGACTGGAATGCTTCACTATTTAGTATCATATCTCTTTTCCCATTTTCTCCTTCTTCCAAGGTGCGATTCACAAAAACAATGCGGGTTATGGAGGATGACTATATTATTAGTTTCTTTACTCACCAGTTTTAGGGCCATATTGTCTGTCGACTCAGCAGCATCAGCATGTCCTTCTCTCTTGAGTCAATCTGTGTTTTGTTGACATGGTTCTAGCCACTCTTTCAAGTATGATGCCACTAGTACTAAGTCCTAACTGCAGGCTCATTCAGTGGTCTCCTTTGGTTATTCACACCATCTGAAATGATAAACATCACCCTATCCTTGTTAGATAATGCTACACTATATAGAGAACTGAAGCATCAATATATTCATTTGTCTTTTCTGTGTTGCAAATATCCACACCATCTGAATGTATAAAATGCACTTGATTCTCATCAAATAACAATTGAACCAGTGAGAACTGAAGTATTACTATAACCTGTTCTTGGCGTTTTAATTTTCTTGCAGGGTAACTGTATGTTAGGTATGGGGAGTGGACAACCAAATAGGGTTGAGAGCCTAAGAATAGCTTTCAGGAAAGCTGGAGAAGCAGCAAAGGGAGCTGCTTTGGCCAGCGATGCATTTTTCCCGTTTGGTAAGTGATATTTTATTTTTTGTTCTGTAGTTGATATTTTATTTTTTGTTCTGTAGTGATATTTGTTACCTAAGGTGGGTATTTAGGTAATAGGAAGTTGGAAAAAAGGAACAAGAAGTTAGAACAAAGAGAGCTGTTTCCCTTTTTCGAAGAGAACAGTTAGAGAAAAGAATAGGTCTGTGAATCTCAAATTTGATCAAGTACAATCTGATGAACCCTGTGAAAGACTCACCGAAGCTTGAGCATTCACGTTGAAGTTTCTTTCTTTTCAGAAGGTGAGAAGAGAAAGGAAAAGGTGAAGTGTAATAAACAGATACAGTGGAAATAAAAAGATGAGAACTTTTCTGAGAATTCCTTTTCACTTCTTCCTTTAAAAAAATTATACTCTTAGTTTCTGCCATGATCAGATAGTTTACAACAATTTATGTTCTCATTTTCGGACTTCACCTTTCATTCGAACATAGATATGTACTTTTCAGAAAACATGTTTTTCAGTCAAACTTATTCTTGCTTAACTACACAGGAACAACCTTGATGTATCAGCTCATAACAGTTCAAGCAGTTTATATTTGTATCTGTTTATTCTTTTGTGCAATATCTCTATTAGAGTAGCCGGTATATCGGAGTAAATTATGTAGTGCTGTCTTATTTGTTCTCTTATAATTGAAGTCTGATTATCCCTCTCCGCGATCAAGCCACTTTCCCTGTGTAACAGTAGCAACTAGTGTTACTCTTTGACGGCCTCCTCAATTGTCAACACTATACATGTCGACATGCGTGCATGTTTAGTTATGTTCTCATGTGCATGTTTGTGAGTTTGTTATGTGAGCTCCTTTGTAACATTTTCCACCATTTTGTTTCCTAATTATACAGCCTGGAATGATGCGGTCGAAGAAGCATGTCAGAATGATATCGGGATCATCGCAGAGCCTGGAGGTAGTATCAGAGATAAAGATGCTGTAGATTGCTGCAACAAATACGGCGTCTCTCTAGTTTTCACAAATGTGAGACATTTCCGGCACTGAAGGAACATTGGTTTCACTACTACCCAGGCTTTAAGGAGAAATAATTGCTGTATCCGAGTTTTTTGAGAATAATATGCAGGATTTGCTAGCTGATCCAAAAACTTTGGATGTGTTTGAATTTTCTGAGCCGAATGAGATGTCGTATGATACTCTTGTAACTTTATACATGCATAGAAATTTTGAGGATTTGAATAAACTTATTTTGATTGCACGCGTGTTATTATAGAAGAAAGACTGTCCATGCTTGATATTGGGCTCCCGCATTGTTTTTGGGCCTTGTTTCACAGAGTTTAGAACTAATGTGAGTATTCGTTTACTTACCCAAAAGGCCTTAGTATTGGATACAGTTCATTACTTGAACTTTTGAGCCATTCGAGTTGGACAATAGAGAATACCAAAAATATAAGTAGATAGAAATACATCGGAATTTTTTTTAGAAAGTAGGGATGCTGGTGGTGGTATTCTGACCCGCAGGTGTAGTGTACTAAACGTTGCCCACTAGAGTTCTTCAGTGTCTTTTCCCTGCTCAAATGCGAAAAGCCACACCTACCCCCTCACTTCTTTTTTGCTTTACATATCGCTGACCAATGACTTGAACAACCCCAACAAACACCAAACTCTGAAGAAATATAGTTTTGATAAATACACCCCCCATTAATCAAAACTAGAACTGCATGGCTCAAAGGACTTTGCGTCTTAGAATTAGGTTGTTTTTTTTGGGGCGGGGGCGTGGGTTGACTTGAAAGGGTTAGAGCGCCATGTATCCATATTAATAAAGAAGCAAAAGGATTACTCTGCCGTATACTTTTAGCCTCTTAGTTAGGTAATGTCGCATTAGCGTGATTATATACCTAGATCTTTTAGTTTATATTATTAACATTTATAAATCAGATCTAATGGTCTAAATGTTAAAAGGACACATTTTCCACTGACAGGCTATATTATTTCTAACTTGTAAAATAAGTTGTTATGCTCTGTTCAAAATGTTCTATATGTACATATTTATATGCGATGTTCAAGAGAATAACAAAAATCTAGCGTAGGTTTGATGTTCATATGGCATATTTACAATCTAACTACAAAATTCCATGAGTAGCTCAGGATAAGGTCTAATTTTCTTTCTAGGAATCAAAAGAGATTTGCTACGCAGTATCGGTAAGAATTTGAGCACAGATGTGATGCAGATCATCTTGAGCATCTGAGAAGATGATACATCTATATCTGCAAGCAAAATGATGATGCATCTGAGAAGTTGCAATCTCATGGGTACAACTTTAGTTTCGTACACAAGGGAGGACGATGGTATACAATCAAGCATACATATAACACCCACGTTAATTTTTACAAGCGTATCCTTAGTTCAACTCATCAAAACGAATACGCCGAGAAAAAAAAAAAAGCAAACAAGATAAATGGCACTCTCCCGCAACTTGGTTCGCACGTGACCCGCAGCAACTAGAATATTCCACGAATATATCGTTCAACAACCCCGAAAATCATTCAAAGAATAAATAATCAAATCTTCAGGAACCAAACTGCAAAAATGCCCAAACGCCCAGCGCCAAAAAGAAGGGTTCATTTATCACCGACTATATATAAAACTTTTTAAGAGAGAGAGAGAGAGAGAGATCATAGCGAGCTCCGTCAACTTGAGAGAGAGGAGAGTTGAAGCAATCGTCACTGTGCAGCTATAAATATCCCCCCTCCTCTCTTTCGCCCAAAAATCTAGGGTTTCCATCTCGAGATCTCAGTGTTGTAGAGAGAGAGGAAGTTGTCGCTCGCTCTCTCTCTCTCTACGAAAATGGCGTCCTCTGCTGCTCTCAGATCTGCAGCTCCTCTCGCAGGATCTCGCAATCTCTTCCCCTCCTCCGATTCGGCGTTTCGAGCTCCTCAATCCCTCAAGGTTTGATCCACAAATCTTTTAATCTGGTCACGCTTTGCATCTTTTTATCTTTTATTTGATGCTGTCTCTCGAAATTCTTGGGGTTTCAGTTGCTCTAAATTTATAAATTTCTACTTAACACAAAAAAAAAAAAAATTCTGTTTTTGCCACTGTTTCATGTCTTAGCTGCATTGGAGTTCTTAATAAGCTTTATTTCTTCGATATATTTATGTAATACGATAGAAATTTCTAATTTTTTTTTAAATGCTATTACAGGAAGTTTGTAGCTATTTGGGGTAATCTTGTAAATATATATATTTTTTCATTTTATACTTTTTCTGTCCATCTAGAAGTCTTCTTTCTTATGTATTATCTTAATCTTTTGCTGCTCGCATATCTCATTTGGCACTATTTTTCAGCTACCAACCATGTGAATATTTTATCTGCAAATTTGAGTTATATTTATATTTTTAATTTTACCCTGTTAAGCAAGAAAGCTTCTCTAAATTTGATGCAATGTACTTATATGTGCAGGTATCCTGCTATGGTGCTAGTTCCATCGTTTTTGGTTCTTCCATTTTCCCATTAGAAGTATCCTCCTCACAGTTAAGTAGCAAGAATCTTATTAATTTTGACTGTGACCATATTATTTGATTTTTAAATAAAATTACTTTGATGAGATACAATGATCAATTCCTAATTTTTTTGTAATTCATAGTTCAATCAGGCACAGCATCTAACATTCGTTTGATTCTCAAGCCAAATGACCTGCTATCACAACCAGTCAGTCACAATTTTTTAAAAATGTTAATGTCAACTTCCGCACATACATATCAACTATCCCCGAGTGTAAATAATGGCTAGAGATGATTTCTTTGTCTTGTAACTTGTAAGCAACATGGATCCTTTGCAAATTTAATCACCGACTGAAAAATCTAACTGCCATGAACAGGGCAGACATTTTGTGCAGAAAGAGAGCAGAGGGAAAGTTAAATAATTATCTCAATACAGAACTTATTCTCTGTGAAAAGGTTATAATTAAACCCGGTAACCTGGTTCATAGCTTTATCAATTGAATTGCCAAAAATAGGATTGTTCCTTCTCTTACATGTTTTAGTAGTAGTTTTTCATACCTAGCACTTTTGGTAATAAAAAGCATAATAAAATGTCCATCTTTTGCTCCTTTATTTTTTGGTTAAAATGAAAAGAAATTAAAATCTCAATCTTGACCTTATTCTGACCAATGTGTAGCTATTTCAGCAGTAAATAGTATAAAAATCCTTACCCATAAATGTTACAAATGGATGTTTTCCCTCTACGAAAACGGCAAACTACGAAGACTACCAAAGTTATCATCTTTCACAGTCTATTTAATCCCAATTAATCAGAAGCAACAATAAATTAGCAGATCAAAACAGAAACACACCACTTTAACTAATTGTAAGACTAGAGAGACACCATATTTGTTGCAACAATATATAGCATACTTATCTCTGATACTACCACCAACCTCTGCAATAGTACTGGTACCATTCTGACACGCTTCTTCAACCGCATCACTCCAAGCTGTAAAGTTATATAACACAATTGTGGAAAAAATAACAAGTAAAATACTTATAAACATGCACATAAGAATGTACCTGAACATGCACACATTATAACATGGCTAACTGAAGTCCCTGTTCCTAATTGTGTAGGATATCAAGTAGCAGAAGCATTCAGCCAATCAAAGCCACAGCCACTGAGGCTCCTCCAGCTGTTCCAAGTATAAGTTTTATTCTTGATGATGAACATTCCAGCATTTGATAGCTTTCATACTGAGTTAATGTGTTTAACTGTTAATTACTTAATTTAAATTCAAAATGAAGTTTCAAAAATCAGTAAGCATATAGTTTTTTATATGCCAACATCATGGCTTCCTATTGAAACCAGAGGCCTTAGTTTCTTCTGAAAACTGAATATCGAACAGCGGTTTCATTGTCAAAAAACCGAAAGAAGGCACAAAATATATAATTTTTTAACTTGTTTACATGACGACAAAACACATATTAAGAGCAATGAAATGACTTTCTTTATGTCTTCCAAAGTTACCTGTCATGATGCTTTTGCTGAAGTTTGAAATTATTTTGTTGTTTAGGATCATCAAGTGGTGGAAAAACAAAGATCGGCATAAACGGTATATTTCTCTTTATTATTATTCTCTTCTGACTTTTGTGCTTATTCCTTAATATTTAATGAACACTGTCTCAAAATTGCTAAAATTAATGCTCAATTTGGAAGCTGAGTTTCGCTATTCCTTTTTGTCTACTTCTAATCATACAAGTGTAATTAATTTATTCAGGCTTTGGTCGCATTGGGAGGCTGGTCTTACGCATAGCCACAGCTAGAGATGATGTTGAAGTAGTTGCAGTTAATGATCCATTCATTGATGCTAAGTACATGGTAAGGAAGCACAGACTTTTTATGAATTTATTGACACACTTACTCTGATGAAATGGAGGCCATTGCTGCATGATGCTATTGTTGTTCCGATCTTTAGTATATCTTGCAAACTATATTTCTGTTATATCATATCATTGTATCCTTCTTATGATGTGAACTCCCATGTCAATTAAATTGGTTGTTTTTTATTGATCTCATGTGTTTTTGCAAGATATATGTTAACATGGTTGTAACACGTTGATTCATGACTTAAGTAGATACTGGTAGAGAGAGCTCCCTTTGCTCTAAGTTAGACTTGACTGCCTTTCATTTTGCAAAGCATTGTATGCATTTGCCCAAAGGCTGATCATCTTCAAGTTAAGAGGTATGGTCTAGTGTATCCCTTTTGAATTTTGAACACATCTAATTATTATGATGTCCTATGGAATAAATGTGATCAATTTCTTTTAAGAGACACATCTAATTATAATGAGGTCAGAGTAACACTTTTGCTAGAAACACATCTAATTATAATGAGGTCCTGCAGAGTATCTATGAACAGTTTAACTGATCATACATGATTCAGTTTCTTTTAAGAGGCAGGAAAAGTGGTCTCAGGAAACAGAGATAGACTTGTAAACACTTATCATCCTGGATCATTAATTAAAACATCAATGAGATCATTAATTAAATGTCAATGAACTGCCCACATTCCTGATAAAGTTTCTCCATATGATCAGTTACAACAATCTATCATTGTGTCCAATGGATCTGTTTGTACTTTGTAGCTTTATTTATTGTTCTTTTTTTGGTAGTATATAGGTCATTTATCTGCTTCAATATGTATCTTGTTCATACTTCACAAAATATGGTCTGTCTTTTTGGAGTTTTTTTCCTTAAATCCTGATCAATTGATGTGGAACATATCTGTTTGATTCTCATCTCCAGGCATATATGCTTAAATTTGATTCCACACATGGGGTATTCAATGGAACCATCAAAGTTGTTGATGGCTCAGCATTGGAGATCAATGGAAAGACTGTTGTGGTTACAAGCAAAAGGTAATATAATTAAATTTTAATCTTTTCGTAAGTAAACCCCCCCCCCCCCCCTCCCGCCCACATAGAGCGGAAGAGCTGGGGGGGGGGGGGGGGGGGGGGGGGGGGGGGGGGGGGGG